>QAOA01006222.1:73265-120674 GCA_003255065.1 Cercis canadensis | reverse complement strand
TTTTTTTTTTTTTTTTTGGATATAATCAAATATAACATATTTTCAAATCATAACTCATGATCTTTGAAAAATACAACAGGAAAGCCAAAAAAAATCCAATTTCAAGGTAATGAACACGATAGCTTTCATAACCCAGAGTAATTGTGGATGCATTTGTTTCACCCCTTGAACACTACTGCAAAGTCACTCTTTAAAGTAATTGAACAGAAGGGAGGCAACTTTGAACATGAAATCTCTATTTTTTAGTTTAAGAAAATGTTGTCCTCTCAGTTCAAACTAGAATGGAACAAATAGAAACAAAACTAACTAAACAGAGAAGGCACATTAACACATACGTGTCAATTTCAGGCACTGCTTACACTCACTAAAATGGTCAATGCAGAGAAGAGAAAACAGCACAATCTCATTCCTTCTACAGAAAGGCAGTTTAACAAGACTCAGAGGCACCTAGTAGAGTACCTGACACAAAGTACATGGATACTAAAAGATGGCCATTTCAATAAGAACAGTTATAGTTCTGCAAACATTACAGTCAGATGAAAGTCATAACTATCAGAAATCATCATCAACCCAGTCTCTTAGTCTTTCCTTCAAGTAGTATTTAGAGCTCAATATTTCTTTCAAATAGTATGCTTCATGTTCCCTAAGGAAAGACTCTTTTCCATGCCAACAGGCACTTTCCCAATGCATTTACTAAGAAATATTCAGTTAGTACCAATCAACCCCAAAATGCAATAAATTGGTCCATCAAGGGAACATGAACACCTTTACATTGAGAAAGCCAAATGAAGCACAGAATCGTCCTAAGAAAAATGGATATCTGGTTCATAACCCAGTCTCGGTGAAACCAGAACTCATCTGACAACCTAACCTTTTACTTCTTAGTTAGCACAGAAGTGTTGTATGTATTACCATCATTTGTACTGCCATTTTTCATATCTCAATTACCATAACAGATTGTTCTTCTTAAATAGTTTTCCCAAGGTCAAATAAGGCTTGAAATACGGCCAACTTATTAGTCAGGATATTAATATCCAAGGGAGAACACTCCAAAAGATATTTTACAAGGGGCAAATAACTAAAAGTAAACTATGTTTCAAAAATAAGAATCATTGAGATACATGAAGGAAAACACAAGAAACAGTATAATTGAAAGATCACAACTCATCAAGAAGTCTCAATAACATAATCATTTGTTATATCAAAGGTAGCTTAAAGTCAAAAAGAAAACTCCTCTAATATCATTATTAACCCCCCCACCCCTCCCCTTTCAAAAAAAAAGAAAAAGGCACCACATAAGGAAAACAGTTAAATGCCTTTGCCAAATCCAACTCGCCAGCAACCCAACTACTTTTACCACTGTTTTAAAAGCAGCATAATGACTAATGGTGGCCCAATTAGAACTTCACATACTTAGATAAGGATACAATCATCTTTTCCTGCATTTAACTCTAGAATATATAGACCTAATACTACAAATCCCAATCATACTGTAAAGGTTTATATTATTAACATTTGACCCGTCATATTACTAGCAGTGATCCCACAATAACTTTAGGAAGCAATCTTGATTAAAGCATAACTTGATTCTAGATCATCAATGATTTCAAATTTATTTGAAATGTCTCTAAAATCTCCCCAACAATGGTAAGAACATTATTAATTGTCCCAATATCTTAGAAGTCCAAAGCAACTATGTCAAAGAAATCTTAGGAAGTCCTTGCTACAATTAACAGGATTATGTTTTAGCATTCCTCATTTCTGACAAAGAATTACAGAGGTTACTCATCATTTATGATTTGTGAAGACCACTCAACCTGACTTTAAAAGGTTATCATGTTAGTAAGATTACTGCAACCTCAATCACTGAATGGAGTTCTGATAGGTTCAAATGCTTAGCAACACACTCTATCAGGCTAGCTTCAAGTAACTGGAATATAATTTATACACACTGTGAGGTCCTAATGATACACAAAAAGAAGGCATAACCATATATATGCTTCACCTCTGATCATACATAAAGCGACAGAGTCCAATCAGACACTAACACACTATTAGACCTGATAAAACTACAGATATTCATAGCAGTGATACCACTCATGAGATTTATAGTCCAATTTTAATGGATGAATTCTATGGATTTTCTCATTCTTCTCAGATTTATTTCTTAGAAACCTTAATTTTTAACTAAACTCTTTTGCCACCTCAGAAGCCCTATTGCAAAAATTCTGTGTGCTTGGATATTTCGTATGAACTTAATGATAAAGATACCAAATAAAATATAAAAGAATCACATATTTAAATCAAACAGGAGTACTTACTGAGAATTGCAGGGGCTCCTTTCTTCTTTGCATAGCACTGACGAGGATCATTATTCAGACGTATATGCTTTTGATGCTCACTGCAGGTCAAGCAATCATACTCCTTTCCTACTACAGCCTCAAACCCACTGTATATTGCTTTCCAAAGTTTCTTCTGTTCTGCCATATTTACAAACCTCAGAGACTCCATCTCCTTTCTTGAGTACATTTTCTTGGTTCCATTCCCATTTTCTTGAGAACAGCTATTCTGAGCGTCAGTCATTTCATTGACAGTCATGTGCTTTCCATCCATCCCCAAAACCTTGCTCACTCCTTTTGCCTTTCTTCTTGTTCGTTTCCCATTCTTTACATCCATTCCTTTAATCGCATCCCTCCCAGTACATTTCACAGATTCCACGACATTGGTTTTCTCTCCTGTTCCAGGGGAAGGAATAGTCTCAATCAATGCCGTTTCATCAATAACTTCAAGAATAGGCAAGTCATGCATCATTTTGCCCCCTTCATGGCGACCACTTTTCTTCTTACCAGCACCTTCGTCTTTAGGCAGTAAAACAGCTTCTATCTCCTCTAAAAGTCGCTTCTTTTTTGACTCTAAGACATTCTCAGGTCCCGAATCTTCCTTTGCCACCTGAACTTGTTCCATAGACTTATCTTCAGAGGCGTTTCCATGGTGTTCTCCAGATTCTTCGATTCCAGAGCGACCCATATGGTGTTTCACAGCCTTTTCCGCCTCATCTTTCACATAATCAAATGTATCTGGCTTTCCTTCCACATCAGAGATAAAATCCATATCATATTTCTCAGTGTAAACGTCTCCTTGACCAACATTCTGCTCCTCTATCGAAAAGTCTTCACCTTTACCATGAAACCCAGAGGAAGCTAATCCCAATTCACACACAGCAATCTTCTCGTTGCAAGAAGCAAACGACTTCCCAGTCTCTTCAGCAGTAAAAGCAAGAAGAACCCCTTCTTGATTCTCCTCAATCGCGCTCTCAAATTCATCACTGCCTGAGTGAGACATAGCTTTCTTGTGAAGGGAAATTGGCGAGGAGCCAAAAGACACATTCCTTTGGACGAATTCTGCATCTTCCTCGGAAGCAGAGACGACCCAGGAAGAGTCTTTATCTTTCTGAGCCACCACCATAGAGACAGAATTGAAGGGTTGTGACGGAGCTTCCCTGTTGTCTTGGGTCTCTGTGGTTCTTGAGCCACCATGCGAATCCAAAACTTGAGCCATGACTATGCAGAGTGAGAAGTAAAGTTGGGAGAGAAAAAAATCGGAGTTCAAAATGAAATCTTGATGAGTGAAGTGAGGAGATAGTGCAAATATTATATCTGATTCTGCTGCGCGTTCGCTTTTCCTTGTTTATATTTGAGAAATGGCGGCGGCGTGCTAATTCCTGATTAGTGAAGAGTGGTTTAAGTGCTTGAATTGAAAACAAAAATAAAAATAAACATAAATTATAAATTATAAATATTCCATCTTTATCGATTTAAAAATGTTTAGTTCTTCTTTAATTTTTTAGCAAAATTTTATTATTCTTTAGTTACTTATTCCTCTACATCATCAAGACTTTTAGCAAAACAGCAGTTGCATAGTCGCCTGCAAGGTTTTTACAACAAGCTCAGTATGGGTCTTAATTTATTCCTTAAGAATTTACAAGCTACACTTTGGAGGGATTATGAAAGGGTTCTTAGAGAATAAGAGCTGCTTTGGGCTCAAAAGTCTCGGTGCAAGTGGATTAATTTTGGTGATAAAAATACTAAATATTTTCATAGTACCATTATTATGAGACGTCACAGGAATAAAATAGTAGTGCTTTAAAATGATGAGGGAGTTTGGGTTCATGATGAAGGAGAACTCCGTGTGTTGGCTACCTCTTTTTTCAAGAATTTTTACCAAGATGATGGGATGTTCACTCCTTTCTTTATTTCAAGTTGTTTCCCCCAAATTATAGAAAGAAACTTGACAGATGTGCAAGCTAAGGTTACTTTTGAAGAAGTCAAATCTTCGCTTTTCAGTATGGGTAGTTTGAAAGCTTCGAGTCCTGATGGGCTTCATGCCCTATTTTTTCAAAGTCAATGGGATGTAGTTGGCCCCTAATTGTTTTCTCTTGTTCAACAAGTTTTTGAAGATCCTCAGAAAATCAAGCCATTAATAATACTTTGATTACTCTCATTCCTAAAGTGGATAATCCTGAGTATATCAAACAGTTCTGACCTATAAGTTTGTGTAATGTGGCTTATAAAGTGATTACTAAAATTATTGCTACTAGATTACGGAAAGTCATGCACTATATTATTTCTCCAAATTAGTGCAGTTTTATTTCAGGGCATCAGGGTTCAAATAATGTTGTTATTGCGCAAGAGGTTGTTCATAGTATGCGGTTTCGGAAGGGGAAGAAAGGCTTTATGGCTATCAAAATTGACCTTGAGAAAGCTTATGATAGAATTAAATGGGATTTTATTAGAGAAACTTTGCAGGATTTGGGTCTTGGCACTAACATTATTAATCTCATTTGGTATTGCATCTCTACAGGTTCCATGAATGTGGTTTGGGAAGGTGCTACTATGAAGGATTTTTCTCCTTCTCAGGGTATTTGTCAAGGTGATCCCTTATCTCCTTACCTCTTTGTGCTTTGCATTGAGTGCCTGTCTCATTTAATTAATTCTATAGTTACTGGAGGGGGTTTTGGAAACCACTTTCTCTTAATCGAAATGGGCCTCCTTTGACTCATCTTATGTTTGCTGATGATTTATTTCTCTTTGGGGAAGTTCCTTAGAGCAAGCTGAGGTTATTAATAGTTGTCTTAAGCTCTTTTGCAATAGTTCTGGACAAAAAGTTAGTCTTGAGAAAACTAAGGTTTGCTTTTCCAAAAATGTCAGTCATCTGAGGGGGCAAGAAATTGCTAGTAATTTGGGCTTTGATGTTACTAGTGACTTGGGGAAGTACTTAGGGGTTCCTTTGATCCATAAGCGGGGCAATAAGGTTTCTTTCAGCTATATCACATAGAAGGTTATGAGCAGGTTGAGTAGTTGGAAAGCTAAGTCCCTTTCTTTTGCAGGCAGGCTTACCCTTTCCCAGTCGGTTATCTCAGCCATTCTCGTTTACGCTATGCAGACCTCTTGTCTACCTTCCAATACTTGTGAGGAAATTGACAAATTAAACAGAGGTTTTCTCTGGGGATCTTCACAAGAGCATAGAAAGATCCACCTCGTTAAATGGGATACAATTTGTAGTATGAAAGATCATGGGGGGATAGGTTTGAGGCATTCCAAGCATGTCAACACAACCTTTATGATGAAAGTAGGTTGGGGATTGATAAATAATCATGATGATTTATGGGTTCGAGTTCTTCATAGTAAGTACACGTGTGGCTTTTATTTACTTCCTACAGTCTAGGCTAGGAATCCTAGCTTTAATCTTTGGAAAGGGGTTTGTAAGTCTTGGCCAAAGTTGGAGGAGCATCTTTTGTGGCATTTGAGTAATGGGCAGCAAATTAACTTCTGGTATGATAAGTGGATTCATGGACTTCCCCCGCTTCATAGTTTGACTTGTTCATAGCTAGACAATATTGCCAAAGATGATACAGTGGACCAATTTATCACTCCTGAGGGTAATTGGAACTGGCAGAAGCTTACTACTTTGCTGCCTAGCAATGTTTGTGATCATATTGCAATTATAAAACCCCCTAGTGTTCAAAATGGTGAGGATTTGGTTGTGTGGGATCATTCCCATGATGGGGATTTTTCCATCTGCATATGGTTGCTTGACTAGTGATGTTTCGGGAAATTCCTCTTTTCTCCTTAAAAAAGTTTGGAAATGGGATGGACCCCAATGGATTAAGACTCTCTTTTGGCTAATTTTTCATGACAGTCTACTCACTAATAGTACTAGATTTCAACGTCACTTGTGATGAGCTGCCGAAGCTAATCAAATTAGTGAATTTATAACCGGTTCACCAAGAATGCTTGCAGCATAAGGTAACACCGAGTCGAACCAAATGATTATCTAATTAAGGAATCAGATTAAGGAATTTAACAAACAGGGGGGTTGATTTACAGAATTAATCAACAAAAAGCAAATTAAAAGTGGTAAACTGAATTAAGGAAAGCAACTAATCCAAGGTAATAATTAATCTTTATTTTAATCTGTCATTGATTACAAAAGATTCATTTAATCATTAACTTAATTCTTGGCCTTAGAACATATCAAAAAGCCTCTAAGTGATTTGTGGATCTCTATTGGATAAGCATCCAGAATTCAATTAATTAGGGTTCAATGACTTAAGCATCCACTAATCCAAATTAACCTAAAGTCTAGAATCCAGCCAAGGTTAAACAATTCGTCCAAAAGCTTAGAAACATTGTTTAATCTTTACAATCCTCTTTAAACATATGAAATTAAGCAATTATCATATGAACATTCAAATCTGAATTTAAGCAGCTCAAACAAAATTAAGCAAAGGATGGAAAGAAGTTTGATTGACAATTGAATGCAAGAACAATTAAAGTAGAATCTCAGAATTAATATCAGAATAGCCAAAACATGAATTGATTTAAATGATTAGCCCTCCATGAACATGAGGGAATGATCTATACAGAAAAGGTTAAAAAAAAAAAAAAAACTCTAGAGAGAAAAAAAGGCAAAGGAAAACTGCCTAAAATGGAATATTAATCACGTCTGCCTCTTTAACCTACTTGTAACCCTCTAAATTAATTGCACACCCATATTACCCCTAGGTTAGAATTAATCTCGTGTGCCTTAGCTTTAATTGGGCCCCATTTTGGGCTTAATTGGGCCTAAGATGAGAAAATTAAGCTCATTTAAGTCTTAACAGCTCTCTGGACCCATCAGTTGACTTCAAAGGGCAATAGCACTATCAAAACACCACAGTTTGGAGAAGTAGTCTTCAAAAGAGTTGAATTTTTATGTCTTATCTATCCAATGGTACTAGTTTCATGTCTATACGACATTGACAGCCCAAGTTATGTCCCAATATCTTCATATGGGTCAGGGTCCAGTGACAACATCTCTGCTCTAACTTGCAAGCCAAAAATGACCTTCTGAACATCCGAACTAGCTTTGGAGCTCTGAATCAAAGTTATAGATAATTCTTTTAGATTTCCTACAATGTAAGATTCAATATTATCAGATGTCTAGAACTCAACTTATGCATGAAATACAGAGATAGTGTAAAGTTCCCAGTAATGCTGAAAAACACAATTAAGCCCAATAGGAAGCCAACTAATGAAATGCAGCCCAAGCTCAATCAAATCAGCCCAAAAGAGGTTTAAAAGACTAAAAATGAGGGTTAACTATTGTATAAAAAATGTGTTTATCAACTTGGCTGTTGATTCTGCGTGTTCTCGTTGTGGTAAGGAAGCTAAGACTATAATGCATGCTCCTAGGGATTGTGATAAGATTCTCCCTCTTTGGCTACGTCTGGTTAAACAAAGGGTGTGCAACACCTTTCTTGCATTTGATGGCAAAGGTTGGCTTACTATTAATCTTTCTAATAAATGGGGAAATATTATGCATGGATGGGATAAACTATTTGGAATTGCTTTGCATGCGGTTTGACATTCTCGAAATGCCTTCTTATTTGATGGTGGTGCTCAGGAGGGTCATGATCTGGTATTCCAAGTGATGGGTAGGTTTAAGGAGCTTAGTGGTTCCTGGAAGGTGGCAAGCATGGGTTGCATGGGAATCCCAAAGTTCACTCTCTTATTTGTTAGCAATTCCCTGATGATGGTTGGGTCAGAGTTAGAACTAATGGCTCTATGATTGCTGCTACTCAGCATGCAGCTTGTGGAAGTTTAGCTTGTGATGCCTCGAGCTCGTTTATCGCAGGGTTTAAATGCAACTTGGGTCAAGGTTCTATTACAAAAGCTGAGTTATGGGGGCTAGTTTATGGGACTCGAATGGCTTGGAATTTGGGTGCTCGAAAAATGGTAGTTGAGTGTGACTCGCAATGTAGCATTCACCTTTTACATTATTGTCATAATAGGTTCCATACCTGCTTTCCTCTCATTAAAGAGCTTAGAGACATGATGCAGTGGATCTGGATTTTGGTGGTCAAACACATTTATAAAGAAGGTAACAAGTGTGCGGATCTGCTTGTAAGGGATGCACATTCAGGTGGCTTCATGGTTGACTGGTTATGGGGTCTTCCTATTGGTTTAATGCAGGTGCTCATGGAAGACACTGCTGGTGTACCTTTGCATAGGAGTATTTTGCTGTAGTTTTTTTTTTTTTTTTTTTTTTTTNCTTTTGCCCTGTAGTCTACAAAAAAAAAAAATCAAGTCTAAGTCTATGATGCAACAGATTTAAATGACAATTCTAAATTTTAAAATATTACTAATATAATTGTATCACTTAAATTCAACATTAAATGAGAGAGAATTTCAGGTCATTCATTTAATCGCTGATGTAACAGGATATTTAATTAAAAAATAAAATATACATCATAAATTTAATGTATTATATAAAATATAAGTAAAAAAATATATTATGCAATGAAAAGAATATACATACATACATACTTTTATATATTAAAGCTTGATCTTCTAGGAAAGCATAACCAGAATACCTATTTGTCCTATAACCTAACCATCTTGCCATACATACTTCGCCCCAGTTTTTTTAGGCTCTGATCCCATTATGATACTTGGATCGTATAAAATTAAGCAGTAATTATAAATTGCATATATGGGAGACTAATTTGGCAGTAGTCTGTCCAAAAAAGTAGGAAAATGATGACAATAATTGAAAGAACGAAGTAAATAGGAGACTAATCTGGCAGTAGTCTGTCCAGAAAAGTAGAAAAGGGATGACAAAAATGAAATTTATTGATGGAAGTTAAAACTTATAATGATTGAATCTCAAGCTTCTTCAAAATGATTTATAAAACTTGAAAGAATAAAGAAGCATCTGGCAGAGGATTCTTTAAGACAATTTTTTTTTTTTACCAACTCTGCCTCATAATGAAGTTCAACTATCTATTTATAGTAGAAGATGGAACTCAAATTGCATTACAACGAGATATATTATAATACAATGATTCTATCAGATAACATAATCGTCATTTTGATGAGCTGGCTAATAATGATAAAGAGAGAATCTTATCCTTTTACTGGAGAAATTGAATTATTGTTCTGGTGATGAGCTGGCTGATTAGGGAGAGAAACTTAGCCTTTTGTTAAAGAATACTTTATTCACGTGAATGATGAAGATTGTCTGCTTGAAAAGATTTTGATGACTTGGATGTCTTTGTTGTTTTGCTATAATGAGATCCTATCATAATGGAACAAATACGTCTTCAGAATTAATTTCTATCTCATAGCAATCATCTTCATTAGACTATAATTGACTGCATTGATCTGAATGGCTTTGAGGTGAATCCTTTGTTTGACTAGATGAGGCTTCTTCTTCTTCTAATTGTTGTAAGGTTTTCCGTAGCTTTTCTTTGAAATCTTTTCTTGAAGTGGAGGCAGCTAAATCATCTTGCAAAATGATTTTGTTACTAAAACTGTTTCATGAGAAGGTGGGTTGATGGTTAAATGATGGTTTTCAGAGAGCCACTTTGAATTTTAATCTTTTTGGCATGTTAAAAATTGAATTTTGGCCACCAACGAATTTTAATTTGTCGGGCTAAATATTTATGAGAAGGAGAATGATTGATTTCATGAAGACAATAGTCCCAACACATAATCCAAGGAAGATGAAATTGAATTATGAAGTAAATGAATTTATAATATTGAGGTAAATTTGAATTTGATTGAAATAGTTCCCAACTATCTTTGATTTCAATTGACCTACATTTAAGTCCTTGAAAGATTCAAGTTTCAACAAAATAGTCCTTCAAAGATCAATAACTACAAAATAGTCCTTAAAAGATTGGACATCCATAAGAAAATAATGATCTGTTAGCCAGGTCTGTTAACAGGTGACAGAATTGCTAACGTGTCACAGTTAACCGCTTGTGTGGCACGTTAAGGACTTGCATGACATTTTAAATTGCCACTATGGCATATGACGTGGATTATAAAATCAAAGGAAAAAAAAAAAAAAAAAGCACAAAGAGGACTCCATGCGGTGCCATTTCTTTTCTTTCTCATTTAGATAAGCATTGTGTTCCTCTCTTTCTCTGAAGTTTAGGAAGAACCCTAACCCCCAATTTGAAGAGCATAAGAGCGAAGAGAAGGTCGGTACTTCTATGTTTCTTTGAATTTTGCATATCTTTTGTTCACTTTCTCTTCAGCATTGGACATAATCTTCTTACAGGGGATTTTTGGTTTTCGGGTTAACGCCAAAGAACTAACACAAAAACAAACAAGAAGAGAAGAAGACTCCAGAAACATCACCTAAAATTTCTGTAGGGAGTATTGTAGAAAATGATACTTAAACTTTGTGAATCAATTCAAATTATAATTTTTTTTTCTCATTGTTTGCTCAATCCTAAAAGAAGTATTATAAGCGTAAGCTGCATATCATTAGAATTTGAAAGAGAATATGAAATGTCTAGCGTTCGCTGAGGGTATTTTGCCAAAGGGTAACTTTCTTAGTCATAATTTCCTTTCTTGTATATTTCCTCTCTTTTTTTCATAAATGTCTCTTCCTAGTTTCAGTAGAAGAGGAATTTATAATAGACATAAATGTTTGCTTAATTAGATTAGTTTTCATGAAAAGATTACAACGATTCCACAAGTAAACCCATTGAAATTCTTGACTACAAGATGTAATATTTTAGACACAATCTATAGTCAATGAGATTTTCTATCAAATTCCATCTCCACCTCACCAACCTTTTTTTTTTTTTGTTCCAATAGCAATTCTATGTTGGTTGGTTTTGTTTTTGTTCATGCTTTATGATATGACATTGACCAGCTTTCTATAGACATTGCTTCCTTCACTTGCTATCCAATCCATTAACTATCTTATTCTTAGTTTAGTTTTACTTTGATAATTTTTGCTAGGATTTAACTTTAGTTTTACATCTTGTCATTGGTCTTTTTTTCCAAATCCCTAATTTGTTTCTAAATCAACGTTGCTCTACCATGAGTGGGAAGGTTGAAGCTCAGTACTCGAAAAAGCATGGGCACACTGTGCCTGATGTTAGTTGGAGTGTGACTACTGGCAGCTGTAATGGTCTAGTGCAGAGAACATCACTAGCAACCAAGTATAATTTGAATGCCAATGTGGGAAGAAGCCATTGTTGCTGACGTCATGGACTGAGAAGAATTTTGGGTGTCCATTTTGGAGGTATCCATTTTGGAGAGTCAGTATTCTTCATGTGATTTTTTTTTACCAATTTATAGTATAAATTGCACTGGATTTTTCACTTATTTGTAGGGGAAGCTATTAAAGAGAATTTTTTACTAATATCTAGTAGAAATTGTTAATGCAGGATTCCTCTGTTGGTTGTGATTTTTTTCAATGGCTGGATAAGGGGAATGCAATGGTGAATGAGAGTAGAATTTTGGAACAAATGAGAAAAAAGTGCAGCAACTAAGAGAAGAGAATTAGAAGATTAAAATTCATTTGTTGGGCCTCGACTATGATATTGGTTGTTATGGTGCTTAATCATCTTATATGGGAGTAGTTCATAACTAAATAGCTTTTTAGATGAGTTGTATTGGTTAGGTAATGAAGAGAGTGTTGTCTTAGTGGAAGAATCCACTTTTCAAAATCATTTGACCATACGCTAGAGTCAAGCTTTTAAGAATTTTCGTGCACTTTTATATAGAAATTAATAGTGTAATGTGCATATATTTACTTAAATTGATATTTTTACTTTATATGATATAATTTCATGATGGATAAGCATCGTTTAAATGTTTGACTTTAACTTACTTCGTGTTCATCATAGGATAATTGAATGTACTAGTACCCGTTAATACAAATTATATAACGTTTAATGACATAATACCATACAACGTGGTAATTATCTAAATTATAAACAAAGACACTAAAAAGTGAAAAACTGACATATGCATTGATCATATCAATGGTAAGAAGGTTAACTATAGTATTAACAAGGGCACTGAAAAATTAAACTACATTCAATGCAAATGGTAGGGACTTTATGTTCAACTTTGACAATTTTCTCTGTTATATAAAACAAATGTTCTCCTCCTTCCCATCTAAAGCTGGGTTCATGGGTTCAGCCCGGTGGGCCCCGAAAAAATGGTGGGCTGGGTTCTTAAAATGCTGGCCCGTTTAAAACTGGGCCAAGTTGGCCCGGCCCGATCGGGTTTCAATCGGGTTGGCCTACTTGGCCCGCTTGGCCCGATTTGGTTTTTTTTTTTTTTTTTTCTCCAGCTTTCAATCAACCCTAATTCTGAAAATTGAAAAGTGAAATCCCTAAATTTCATCTCTCATTCTCACACTCTCCGGTTGTCCATTTCTCCCCAAATTTCTTACACACTCTCCGGTCTCCACCTCCCTCTCCTCAGTCCTCACTACTGCCACCTCTCCTTCTCCATCTTTTTCCCTTTGCTGTGCGTGTGCCTGTAACTGTAAGTCCTTGTTCTCTCTCTTTCTCCCTCTCTATGAGGTTGTCTGCCATATATTAAAGTGTTCTCTCTCTTGCTCTATCTCTGTCTGCTAATCTGCCATATTGGAGCTCATTTATAGTTATAGCTAAGCTAGTTGAGCTTGCATGGGTGTTTGATGATAGGGCATAGGGGTGTACTGCCATAGTTGCAATTGTTGATTATTCTATGGAAAAGTCCTACATATTTTAGATCTGATTTCTTAATGCTCTTGAACAAATAAAATCTTGTTTGTGACTTATGAGATTCTTGTTTTAATCAAGCAATTATTTGTGTCTGGTTGTTAGTTGTTACTCTCATGTTTTGATTTAGTTTGAAACCTCAAATTGGGTTGTTTTGCTGTGTGCCAGCGCTGAGCGCTACGTTCCTGGCGCTGAGCGTGGCCCAATTGGGCTTCTGTGTTGCTGGTGCCAGCGCTGGGCGCCACGATCCTGGCTCTAGGCGCCAGGTATACCTAGCTGAATATTTGAGTTGATGTGGTACCAACGCTGGGCGCCAGGTATGCCAAAAATGACAAAAGTAGCCCAGAAACAATAAAATGTTATTTTGAGGCCCGAAACGATGGAATTTGGCTAAAATCACGCGAAGCGCGAGACTCGCATTTTGTTCAGAAGGCCGTTTCCCTATGAAAAAGTGGGGTCTTTTGTCAAAAACAGACATGGTTAACTTTTCTAGTCAAAGTTGGATGCTCCTTTTATGCCATGAATTCCAAATCCTTTTGTACTATATCACATTTTGTTTGCAATTTTATTAGGGGCTTTTATTTACATTTTTCCTTAAATTTTTTGCAGTATGGCTTCCTCTAGTGTTGGAAAGAATGGTGGTATTAGTTGTGATGCTGATGATGATTGTGAATTTATGCAAATCCCTAGTATTGTGAGTAATACAAATACTAGTGAGAATGTTGAACCACAATCCAAAAAGGCTAGATCAGAGGTTAATGCAAAGCTTGTGGGAAAGAATACACTTGTGCAAGTAAATCAGGAACTTCTCATTTATGCCGTCATGTTCCTAAATGTCATATGATTCCTAAATTTCATGATGTTGGGGAGATGTTAATTGATTCTGAAGGGAAGTTGAAGAGAAGAAAATTTGACTCTAATGTGAATCGCGAGTTATTGTCTGAATTGATTATTGCACATGATGTTCCATTTAGTATTGTTGAGTGGAGGGTGTTTAGGAAATATCAAAAGTTTTTGAATAAAGATTGTAAGTTTATTTCTAGAAAAATTGTCAAAGTTGATGTGCTGAAAAAATATGAAGTGGAGAAAGAAAAATTGAAACAACAATTAGCCCGAATTCCTAGTAGAGTGTGCTTGACTTCTGATGTTTGGACTGCATGCACCAACCATGGTTATATATCTTTAACTGCTCATTATGTTGATAAGAGATGGAAGCTGAATAGTAAAATTTTAGCATTTTCTCACATGCAACCTCCACATACTGGGCATGATTTATCATTGAAGGTGCTTGAATGTTTACAGGATTGGGGAATAGAGAGAAAATTTTTTTCCATTACTTTGGATAATGCTTTTTCAAATGACTATATGCAAAACATCTTGAAAGAACACCTATGTTTGTCAAATAGCTTGCTACTTAATGGAGAGTTTTTTCATATTAGATGTTCTGCTCATATTTTGAACCTCATTGTTCAAGATGGTTTGAAAGTTGCTAGTGATGCATTGCACAAAATTAGACAAAGTGTGCATTATGTTAGGGCATCAGAAAGTAGGATGAAACAATTTTTTCAGTGTGTTGAACAAGTTGGCGGGATTGATACATCAATTGGTTTGAGACCGGATGTTGTTACTAGATGGAACTCCACTTATATAATGCTTGAGAGTGCAATCAAGTATCGTCGTGCCTTTCATAGTTTGAGTTTAGTTGATAAGAATTATAAGTAATGTCCATCAAATGAAGAGTGGAATAGAGGGGCTTCAATGTGTGAATTCTTGAAGCCATTTTATACAATTACCAACTTGATATCTGGGTCATCTTATCCTACATCTAATTTGTATTTTGGAGAAATTTGGAGGATAGAGCTTCTTTTGACATCCAACTTGATGAATGAAGATTTGTTGATTCAAAGCATGACTCATAGAATGAAAGATAAATTTGACAAGTATTGGAAGAAATATAGTGTGGTTCTTGCATTTGGGGCTATTCTTGATCCAACCAAAAAATTCAATTTCTTGAAGTATACTTATTCTAGACTTGATCCATATTATTATGAAGAAAAAGTTGAAAAGGTTAAGAATGATTTGTATCGAATGTTTGAAGAGTATGTCAATAAGGGTGCAACAACTTCAAAGACTTCTTTCAATGTGAGTCAACCACCACCAAGTATTATTGGAGGAGGAAAAGGAAAAGAGAAATTGCCTACACTATATTATGATGTAAGTTTGCTATTGAATCTTTTTTAAACATTTTCATTGTTTACATTTTGATTACACAATATTATTATGTAACTATGTAAGTTAAATATTAATTTCATCATTTGATAGGATTTTGAAGAATGTGATTGCCAACAAACTAACAATGCCGGAAAGTCTCAACTTGATATTTATTTGGAAGAGCCAAGGATCACAATCACATGGAGTTTTGATGTTTTGGCTTATTGGAGAGACAAAAGTAATAGATTTAGTAATCTTGCAAGGATGACTTGTGATATATTGAGCATTCCAATAACTACCGTAGCGTCGAAATCCGCTTTTAGTATTGGCTCTCGTGTGTTGAACAAATATAGAAGTTTTATGCTTGACGAAACATTGCAAGCTCTTCTATGCACACGTAATTGACTACTTGGTTTTGTAGATGATGATGATGATGATTCAACTGACATTGATGATTTATGTCTCTCTAGAGAGGAATCAAATGTTATTATTGAGGGCAATGATGAGGAAGAAGAAGATTAAAGACTTTCATAATTTGAATAGTTTTTTTAAACTTGTTATTTGGTTGTTATTTTGTTGATTTGATACTTTGATTTGCCTACTTGATTTTGTAGTTATGAATGTTATTTATGCTTAATTGTTTGATTGTTGGTTTGAAGCTTTGAGCTATGATCATTTAAACTTGGCTATTGTTTGATAATTATTTTTTATTCAGAATTATGGGAGATGCTAATGGCTCTAGAAGGTCTACAATTTGAGAACATTTTGAAAATGTTGATGTAGAATATGAGAATGGGTTACTAAGAGCTTGTGCAAAATATAAGGCTTGTGAGAAAGTTTATCATATACATTCAAAAAAATGTGGAACAAGTTATTTATGGCGTCATTTGCACAAATGTCCATCTCGAAATACAAGAGTTTTAGAACATTAGTAATTTATTAGATTTATTTTAGTCAAGACTCAAGTAGTATGATTGTTGTGCTAAATACTTTTAAATTAGTATATGGTTAATGATACATTAATAATTTATTATTATAAGTTTATTTGAGTTTGTATTTTGATTAAGTATGTTAATATTTGATGTTTCATAATTAATATGTTCTCATATTCTCTCAAAAATAAACATAGCAAAAAAAATTAAAAAATAGATTTTGGCCCGCAGCCCGAAGTCGGCTGGGCTGGGCTAGTAAAATGCTGGCCCGATTTAAACCGGGCCATTTTGGCCCGGCCCGTTAAGGCCCGTGGCCCGATGTGGCCCCGCCCTAATGGGCTGAGCTGGCCCGTTAGTCAGCTCTCTCATCCCAATGGTAAGGCCTTCATTTAACATAGAAACGATCTTGATCAAAACCTTCTAAAGATTGGAACACTTTGGTCACAGCATAAGGGTTACACCCTCCACAACCATCTATTATAACCACTGCAATTAACAAAAAAAATACTATGATTCATTGCTAAAACAGCTATATTATGGACAAATATTTGGCTAAATATTACTATGAAATTGGCATGAAACCACAGGCCTTCTTCAGTGTACAATATGGCCTCCACTAGCTAGAACTCAGCATCCTGAATTAATACAAAAAGAATCGATAGAAAAGGATTAACAATTGCCCATCAAGGACATTCAATGGAAGGCAATTGAATCTTAAAATAAAACATCCAAATAGTGTCCCCTATTTTATTCTATACCACTCTTCCCTCACAGTAACAGAGCCAGAGAAGTACATGTACATCTTTCTCTCCCATCTTTCATGAACCACTCACCAGTATATTGGACTTGTAAATTCTTAAGTATTACCTACTGGGTCTTTCAACTACAGTCAATATAAGCTGCTGCACTAATTTGTTTCCTCAGTTCTTGCCCCTTATTTGCATTGTATGATGATTGATGAATGAGTTCCTTTAATGAAAAAATAGAGCTGATATAAAGAATACAAACATCAGTAGAAGTGATGATAAAATAATCAAAAGCTTGGTGTTACTGAACATGATAAAATTAGAAATTTTTCTATATGCAGCTGCTTACCTAACATAATAGAAACAAAAGAGAAAAGTAAAGCAAGATAAATAACATAATGTACCTTCTTGAGAACATTTTCGTAGCTGGCTATACTAATCAATGAGAATGCTAAGACAAATATGTCTGCACCTCTGTAGCTCAATGGCCTACTACATAATTTACACATAACTGGAAGCTATCAAAGTCACTAAAGTAAAGGCATCAAAAAGCAAGTACTTGCCTATCAATTTACACATGTTGTCAAATATGTCAAAAAGAGTAAGGTTCTAAAACAAATACAATATGAGCATCCAAACAGGATTGCAACAATCCCCAAAAAGTGCTATATGATCCTAAATTAGTCCTTAATTTTGCTTGCTCCCACTGGAGCCTAGTTGTCCAACTGAAGAAAACATAAAAGAAAAACTCTTCATATTGACTTCACTTGCTGCTAGGAGGGTTTCTCTATTAACATAAGGCTGCCTTGTTATATGCATTGATATACCTTCTTATTGAGGTTGAGTGTGGACCCTTTGAGTTGCCTGATGTGGTTGCACATGAAACAATAAAAAATAATTAATGACTTGAACATACAAGTCATGTTGTGCACAGAGCCCCTAAAATTCTTAGTGGTAGGAATGATGCAAAAANTTAGTGGTAGGAATGATACAAAAAAAAAAAATGTCACCAAAAATTTAACATTATCTCACATTCTTCCTAATTGACAATTTTGGTCGAGGCCCAAGTTGATTTGTTTCTTGTGAAGAGACAGGTGGGGCTTGTGATTGAGACTCTAGTTGAGATGATTGGACTGACTGTCTTGTTTCTTTTGTTGTCTTCTTAATTCTCTTTGTCTTCACAGGACCACCTTTGCATGTTCTTGTATTATGGCCAATATGACCACATTTTCCACATTTGATATCCCCTTATTTTCTTTTTAGCTTAGCAGCGCTTGTAGCTTCAAGGGGATTATTAGTCTCTTTTCTCTGTGTTTTAGGCCTTCTAGGTCATCTTTTAAGAGGTGGTGGTTGGACTACCTTAAGCCCTGTTTGAGCCCAATATTCTTCACCTGGTACAACCCCTAAATATGACTCATAAGCTTGCTTCCATGTTGTTGTTGAGTACCATTCATGCACATATTCCTCTAGTGGCTTTCCTTTCCTAGCCAATGCTGCACATGTATGTTTGCAGGGAATACCAGTTAAGTTTCATTCTCTACATGAACAACTTCTTGTATGCAGATCAACCACAGCCTTTTTGAAAGGTCTATACTTAACCTCAAATTTGTTGTAATCAGAGTCCCCTACCCATGTTTTTGTCCAAAATCTACTTTCTCTCATTTCTTTGTCAAGCTTGCTCTGTGCCTTAGGACAAATAACACATCTGTACTTTTTAATCTTCTCTGTCATGGCCATCCTTTTCCTCATTATGTAGCCTCTAATACCTTCTGCCATTGTTAGGATTGGTTTACCCCTGTACTTGACAATTTTAGAATTAAATTATTCACACATGTTATTGATACAATTTTGAGATTTTGTAATACAATGAAAAGTAGCTCTAGTCTAAGTTGCTGGTTCTTTTAGTCTTAACCATGCTGCTGCATACTTATTAATTACATGAATTTTAACTAGGTTCTTCTCACACTCTTGCATTGTATGTGACTTGGGAACAGCCTACACCAATTTTCTCAGGTTAGCATCTTTTCACCTCCTTGAGAAATTAGCCCACATATGCCTCATGCAGAATCTGTGTGGCACACCATGTAGCAATTGTTTCATGGCTGACACTAGTCCCTATAATATCAATAGAACCAAGTTCTTTATCACCAAATCATTCAACAAAGACATTTAAAAAAATTACACAAAATGAAATATTATACCTTTTGCTGGTTTGAAATAAAATTGTATCCATGGTCTTTTAGATGACCAAGATCTTCAGTCAAAAGAGTCAAGAACCAGGACTAGGTCTCCTTGGACTCCAAATCTATAATTGCATATGCAATTGGATAAAATGACTCGTCAACATCTAGTGCTACAGCTACCAACAATGTTTCCCCATAATAGCTTTTTAAGAAACAACCATCCAACTCAATCAAAGGTCTACAACTACTCATTAATCCCCTCTTACATGCATCCAAGCACATATAGAATCGCTTAAATACAGGTGGTTACTGAGGTGAAAATCTGTCCACACCCACTAACACAGTAGAGTTTAGTTGCATCTCCTAAGTTCTTGCGCATAATCCCAAAACTTAGCATATTGAGCTTTCTCAGAACCTTCAACATAATCTCTTGCAATTTTAATGCCCTATAAATATTCATCTCACACACTTCAACTTCATAGTTCTCTTTCAAATCTTCCATGCATCTTTCACTGTCATCCCTAACTGTGTTCTAAGGTAGGGCACTAACTTCTCAAATATTCATTCCTTATTTGCTTGTTTATTTGTTGTTTGACTAGCACAAGTGTGATTTGGGGAAAATGTCTTGATTTGAAAACCTCTGCACTGATTACTATAAGAACAAAGAATCTCTCATGGACAATTTTCTTGGCACACTGCCCTAGCTCTAGTCTTATCATTCTTAGTCCAATAAACTTCTTTTCCTAAATGAACTGTATAGTCCTTCACAGCCTTTTTAAAAACAACAAGTGTTGAGAACTCCATGCCCAGCTCAAAATGTACGTCTCCAAATGCAGCCTCCTCATTAAATTAAGGATTCACTGGCTGCTGCTTTTCTTCATCTTCAGAATCCTTTGGTGCTGTGTCTAATTCCTCAGTATGATACTCCTCTCCTAGTAATGGATTTTCATAAACCTCAAACAACCTGTATGCTGCTTTTCTTATTTTTCTCTTGTATTTTTTTTTATTCTTAGTGGCTGTAACCCCTGCTGTTGGCATGTTTTGTGGTTGTTCATCTTCCTCTACACCAACATCAATATTTTCTATGAAGAACTCATTGTCATCATCATCTAGTTTACTCTCTAGTGGTGTCTTATATGGACTGTCCTATGCCTTATCATCATCAGAACTAACGTCATTTTCATAACCGCCTGGATCACCACTATAATATTCTTCATCTTCATCTTCACATTCACCTTCACCTTCATTGTCTTAATCTTATTCATCCCTTCATCATTTGAGTCTTGGAAGTTCATTTTACCCAGCACATATTCATCATCAATGTGCTTGTTCTCATCGTCCTTATCCTTTTCCTCTACACTAGTGCAATCAATCATTAATGGCTCATTCACTATCATTGGATCCTCTATTATTGGATGCACAAAAAAAAAAAAACCTCTATTTCTGTAATCTTTAAGGCTTCACCTATCAACTCAATTACATCTACATCCCCCTTCAATTGCCTAAGCCCTTCTCTCATATTCACACCCATGATTAACCAAAAACACTCCAGGTAATCTTGATATTCACGCTCTTTGAACATCTCATCAATTACAAGGATGGAAACAATATCAACATCTATATCCCACACATCTTCCTCACCCCTTATATACCTCAAATCAACATCGTCTCTAAATTGACCCCTGTGGTGAAACACGAGGTCAATGTAATGGGTAATGTTGCTGTTACAGTCAAAAAAATAATGTCACCATTCATAACCACCAGCTACAGTTAATATAAAAGTGGTATAAAAAGAAATCACAGTAAGTCAAGTCCGAATTGAAACAACTAATCAATTACAACTAAAAATTAGTCTACCTATAATATGAGCAACATGTCATTTGATTATAGAAGAAAGTAAAAAGTAGACTATATTTATCATTATAAAAATCTAAATCACAAAAATATGACTGTGATATATGAAAAAAAATGTTTACACAAAA
The DNA here is from genome assembly GCA_003255065.1 of Cercis canadensis. NCBI lineage: Eukaryota > Viridiplantae > Streptophyta > Magnoliopsida > Fabales > Fabaceae > Cercis > Cercis canadensis. The sequence continues at coordinate 99,560 of QAOA01006222.1, read as the reverse complement.
TATGTATGAAAGGGTGATAAACAGGACCCATTTGAACATTTTATTCCTAGAAGTCCAAAACGTAGCATCTTATGTAAAACAATTATAAAATCTCACAAAATGGACAAATCTAGGCAGCTCTACTGTTGCAACATGGAAGAAAACATTTATTGGCTTAGCTGGTATTATCCAATATTGTTTCCAAACTTTACTTTAAACATGATCAATCAATTTGCATAATGTGTGTGTCAAACAAGAGCACCAACAACTTGAATTGGTGCTATCAAGAAAACAACGGAGAAAACTTACATTCTCATGTGCTTGTGACCCATCGAATTTGTCAGTAATTGACTCCAAAACGCAGTGTCATTTCCTCAACTAGGTGGTAGGGACCTTAATTTTTTCTCAGCTAAATAGTGGGCAATCATGTTTTCACAAACTTGTTGCCATAACTATCAATGACTTTTATGTGGCATAAGTTGATTTCAGATTTTGCTACACAACACAGTTTGTGAAAGTGTTCATATATTGTTAGTCTTTGTCTCAAGTAATGCTTCATTGCACAGTTCTTATAGTCTCAAGTCATAACTTTTTACAACTCTATATATGGTTCTATATGAATTCATGTAGTGCTACTTAATTATTTTTCTGACTAACTAGCAAAGATGTAGCAGATAGAATTATATCACATATATATAGATCTAAAATACAAATATATAATGCTCAAATTTGTAACCTTAATCTCCTAGAAATGTATTTGCTGTTGCTGTCTTTTGTAAAGAAGAGGAGAATTTTAATAAAAGAAGAGGCACAAGAGCATACTCTATATTTACTCAAAACTCATCCTGCCAACTTCCAGATACCTCATATATCCTCTTGGCAAATCTGAGGCAGATTACATAACCTCCAAATATGCACTGGTTACTATTTATTAAATGAAATTGTAATCACCATCAATATCTCTACCAAAAAACAAAGGAACATATAATAATTTCATGCGAACTAGGAGGACCTGAATTTGGAGACAACTGCATTCTGGTAAGTAGCAAAAGATGCTCAAGTCTATGTGAAAGCCTAATCAATTGATCAGTACACACACACACACACATATACCCACAAAGATAAAAGGACTCTAAAATTTCATATCAAATAGAGAGAGCTTAGGTATCTTAACACCACTAAAACAACAGTTGATCATAATTGCTATTTAAAATTGCCAGAAAGAAGCAGAATTCTTGGCTTCTCTAAATCAAACATAAGGTATGTCTGATAAAAGTGGATATGGTTAAAAAAAAAAAAAAAAGAACAAATGTTTTGTTATTTGATAAAGAGTAGATCTTTCAATAATAAACTAAACTATAATATGTGCATCCATCACATACAATTTAAAAAATACTTATGGTCATAATACTCAAGAAAAAACATGATGTATCCTTACTATGTATCACATGTTTTTGAACTAAATTCAATTTGAAGGAAATTGTCAAGATCATAATTAACTGAATACCTTAAAAGGACAACGCATTGTTACTTCAGTAATTAAAGTAAAATAATATTATCTGGGCTGGAGTTAAATCAAAAGAGGGACGAGCATCACTTTCTCTTCTCTGTGCACAAACACAAGAAAGACCTCTGCCAAGCCATGTTGTTGATCTTACAACAACCTCAGCTGTAACAAAATAAAACAACACATTAATGAAGAAAGTTTCCAAGTTTTGTTCTACAAAAACTAAGAATAAGTTGATCATGATAAAAATGGTTTGTGGTACAATTAGGAATTAATCTGAAATGCAAGTTTCCAAGTTTTGTGCTACTTAATTATTTTTCTGACTAACTAGCAAAGATTTAGCATATAGAATTATATCACATATATATAGATCTGAAATGCAAATATATAATGCTCAAATTTGTAACCTTAATTTGCTAGAAACGTATGTGCTGCTGTTGTCTTTTGTAAAGAATAGGAGAATTTTAATAAAAGAAAAGGCACAAGAGCATACTCTGTATTTACTCAAAACTCATCCTGCCAACTTCTTCATAGAGAAGTATAAATGGAAATATTCTCAGCTCATACTAGATTCTAATATATTTTTTATACAATATGGTGCAAAATAATGCATTATAAAATCTAATTGAAATCAGGGACTCCTGACTAGTAAAGGAAGTCATTCAAATTAGATTCTAAAACATTACAGATTAAAAACTCATGTTCATAACATAATACTTGAAATATTGTAATTAGAAAAGCTGATCACCGATTTACACTTCACAATGAATGCTATTCTAAAATTTTTGCAGCAGTAAGAAAGAACTAATAATTATCAGTTTGAGTACTGGAACTCAAGTCCAGTTTCGTACACAACAATGGTGATAAACAAAGACAATTTATATAAAATTAAGGAGTCAAAGAACCCATACAAGATTGGGGAACTATTTCCTGGATCAATTGTTTTGGCAAAAAATATGCAAAAGTCAAAGAAACTAACCTTCAACCTTCTTTTCGCCTTTGTGCTTTTCAGATTGGGGGTTAGGGTTCCTGCACTTCAGAGAAAGGGACGAACATGTTATAAATCTCCAGAGAAAGGGAATAACACGCTCAATCTTTCCTTTAGTTTTCTTATGGGATGTTAGACAAAGTGGGTGCACAATTGGATCCTAGTCTAGAAGTCATAAGAAAGCCTGTTCAAGCCATCTGTAAGACAGAAGAAAATCCACAACAAGAATGCGGGTAGAATGGGGGATAGGTCGATTTACCTAGTCAGATCAAATAGATACGCAAATGGTTTTCAAAAGGATCCACAGAGTGTAGATCGTCTAGCTCTGCCAATGGGGGTAATAACACATTCGCCCTTGTGCTCTTCAAATTGGGGGTTAGGGTTCCTGCACTTCAAAAAAAGGGAGTAACATGTTCTAAATCTCCATATGAGAAAGAAAAGAAACGATACTGTTGAAGTCCTCTTTGTGCCTTTTTTTTTCCTTTGATTTTATAATCTACGTTATATGCCACAGTGTCAACTTAAAATGTTATGCAAGTCCTTAATGTGTCACGCAAGTGATTAATAGTGATATGTCAGCAATTCTGTCACTTGTTAACAAACATGACTAACAGAAAACTATTTTGTTATAGATGTCCAATCTTTTAAGGACTATTTTATAATTATTCATCTTTTAAAGACTATTTTGTTGAGACTCGAATCTTTCGAGGATACAAATGTAGGTTTACTCAAAACAAAAATAAACATAAACATAAATTATAAATATTCCATCTTTATCGATTTAAAAATGTTTAGTTATTCTTTAATTTTTTTAGAAAATTTTTATTATTCTTTAGTTACTTATTTCTCTACATCATCAAGGCCGAGTCTATGATGCAACAGATTTAGATGACAATTCTAAATTTTAAAATATTACTAATATAATTGTATCACTTAAATTCAACATTAAATGAGAGAGAATTTTAGGTCATTCATTTAATTGCTGATGTAACAGGATATTTAATTAAAAAATAAAATATACATCATAAATTTTAAAAAATATATTATACATTGAAAAGAATATACATACATACATACATACTTTTATATATTAAAGCTTGATCTTCTAAGAAAGCATAACCAAAATACCTACTTGCCCTATAACTTAACCATCTTGCCATACATATTTCCCCCCAGTTTTTTGAGGCTATGATACCATTATGATACTTGGATCGTATAAAATTAAGCAGTAATTATAAAATTGCATATATGGGAGACTAGTCTGGCAGTTGTCAGTCCAAAAAAGTAGAAAAGGGATGACAAAATGAAATTTATTGATGGAAGTTAAAACTTACAATGATTGAAGCTCAAGCTTCTTCAAAATGATTTATAAAACTTGAAAGAATAAAGAAGCATATGGCAGATGATTCTTTAAGACAATTTTTTTTTTATTTTTTTTCCAACTCTGCCTCACAATGAAGTTCGACTATCTATTTATAGAAGAAGATGGAACTCAAATTACATTACAACGAGATATATTGTAGTACAATGATTCTATCAGATAACATAATCGTCCTTTTGATGAGCTGGCTAATAATGATAAAGAGAGAATCTTATCCTTTTACTGGAGAAATTGAATTATTGTTTTGGTGATGAGCTGGCTAATTGTGGAGAGAAACTTAGCCTTTTGTCAGAGAATACTTTATTCATGTGAATGATGAAGATTGTATGCTTGAAAAGACTTTGATGACTTGGATGTCTTTGTTGTTTTGCTATAATGAGATCCTATCAAAATGGAATAAATAAGTCTTCAGAATTAATTTTTATCTCATAGCAATCATCTTCATTAGACTGTAATTGACTACATTGATCTAAATGCCTTTGAGGTGAATCCTTTGTTTGACTGGATGAGGCTTCTTCATCTTCTAATTGTTGTAAGATTTTCCGTAGCTTTTCTTTGAAATCTTTTCTTAAAGTGGAGGCAGCTAAATCATCTTGACAAAATAATTTTGTTACTAAAAATGTTTCATGAGAAGGTGGGTTGATGTTTAAATGAGGGTTTTCAGAGAGCCAGTTTGAAATTTCAATCTTTTTGGCATGTTTAAATTGAATTTTGGCCACTAACGAATTTTAATTTGTTAGGCTAAATATTTATGAGAAGGAGGAGGATTGATTTCATGAAGACAGTAGTCCCAACACATAATCCAGGGAAGACAAAATTGAATTATGAAGTAAATGAATTTATAATATTAAGTAAGTTTGAATTTGATTGAAATAGTTCCCCACTGTCTTTGATTTCTTGGAGTAAAATTGTTGGGCAAGGTTTGATATCTATGAACCAGTCAATGAACCACGCAAGAAATGATTTTGGACAATTATGATCAAATTGGAAAAACATGAGTGAGCTAATGGAGTAACCCAAAGGATATTATATCATGCATCCATATAGTCTAAATAATTGTATTGAGGAGGATCAAATGGATAAGAAATTATTTTAGGTAATTCTAAAGGTTGTCCCCATTGGAAGGGATGAACGACTTTAAGAATATTCATTTTTGAAAAAGAAACTTTATTGGGGTCATGTGATCCATAGTAGGAGTAAATTTAATTGAATCAAAATCGACTAAGATGAATTCATAGAATTCTTTGGATTTTTGCATTGATTTGAAAAATAATTTCATCCAGAAGGAAAGATTGACTTGGCTAGCTGTCTTTGTTCTTTTTCTATATCGATTGGGAAGATTACTAATCTTTTTGCTTTTGTTATATAACAAACAGAAGGAATTTCTTATGTATGGGATGTTGGAGAGATTGATAAACCAAGAAGTGTTCCTAGAACAATATATCTATTTGAAGATGATACTGGTGATTGGGGTCTAAATGATAGTCTGGTCGCTCTTGGTGATGGAATTGGAGGTAAATGTTGAAATGAGGTTAAATGATTTGAAAGTGATGGAGAGACTGTCAATTTTTTGATAAATGATTCTTTTGATTTTGGAGGTGTTTTTTCACCCATTCTTTTAACCATGTAAAAATTCTCTTGTAAGGAAATCTGGTAATGAATTGTTCTCACCTTTAATGAATTCAATATCAAACTCAAAACAAGAAAGAATGGTCTGCCATCTTGCAAAGATTTGTTTAGAAACTAAATTTTGAACATGTTTTTGTAAGACATCTTTTGCTGCTTTGCAATCAATGCGTAAAAGAAATTTTTTATTTATCAAATCATCTTGGAATTTGGTAATGCATAAAACAATAGATAAAATCTCCTTTTTTATTGTAGAATAATTCTCTTGACTTTCAATCCAAGAATTAGAATATTATCAAACAATTTGTTCTTTATTGTTGATTTTTTGTTTTAAAATTCCCCCATAACCTATATTTGAGACATATGTTTCTACTATCATTAAAGAATTAGGATTGGGTATTCCTAGACAAGGAAGATTTTTTACTTTTATTTTTATAAGTTTAACTACTTCAGTCATTTCATTATTCCAAATAGGAGGATTATTTTTTAATCTTTTGAATAATGGTTTACATATGATTCTTAGATTAGGTATAAAATCAGAGACATAATTTAAACATTTTAAAAATCTTTGTAACTATTTTTTGCCTTTTATTTCATCTGAAAATTTTTCTACAAATTCTATAGATCTACTAATGGGTTTAATGGTTCCTTGATAAATATCATGACCTAAAAATCTTACTTTGGTTTGAAATAATTTTATCTTTTTTGTTGACACAACTAGACCATTTTCTTTTATAACATGAAGAAAAGTTTTTAAATGTTTAAAATGTTGATCTAATGAATTGGAAAATACTAAAACATCATCTATATAAACTATAGTAAAATGAGTATAAGGGTTTAATATATCATTCGTTACATTTTGATATTCAGAAGGAGCATTTTTTAATCCAAAAGGCATGACATTCCATTCATAATGACCAAAAGTGACTATAAATGTTGNCTAGACCATTTTCTTTTATAACATGAAGAAAAGTTTTTAAATGTTTAAAATGTTGATCTAATGAATTGGAAAATACTAAAACATCATCTATATAAACTATAGTAAAATGAGTATAAGGGTTTAATATATCATTCATTACATTTTGATATTCAGAAGGAGCATTTTTTAATCCAAAAGGCATGACATTCCATTCATAATGACCAAAAGTGACTATGAATGTTGTTTTATATTTATCCGCTTCTGTAATTTGAATTTGCCAAAATCCTGATTTCATATCAAACTTGGAAAATATTGAAGCATTATATAATCTTCATATGAGATCTTTCTTATTAGAAATTGGATATCTAATCCATTGAAGTACTTTATTTAATGGTTTATAATTAATTACTAATCTAGGTGCTCCTCTTTCTAATTCAACTTGGTTTTGAACAAAAAAGGCAGCACAACTCCAAGGAGATTTACTAGGCCTAATAAGTTTTTTTTATCTAATAATTCTTGAATTTTACAATAATTTAGCAATTCATTATTCATTTGAATGGGTCTGGCTTTCGTAGGGATGTTTCTTTCATTAAAATCTTTTTCATATGATAGATTAACTATGTGCTTTTTTCTTTGCTAGAAAGCATTGGGTATTTTGGCACAAACTTCTTTATCAAATTGTATTTGTAATAATTCTACCTTTTGTTGAATTGAAGGAGTTTGTAACTGTTCTTTGATTCTTTTATAATGAATTTCTTTAGTTAAAAGGTTTATTTTTTTTTTATTTTTGGTATAAATCATATTGATAGTAAAGATTGTACTATTTTGTAAACTATTGATTTCTTTTATCCTAGGGGAAGACACAAAATTAAAATGAATGTCTTTTTCTAAAATTATAGTTTTTATTCCAGTATGAGTGACTTTAAAAAGATAAATTTGAGTTAGAAAGGGTGTTCCTAAGATTAATTGTTCTTTCATATCTTTTAGTAATAAAAAGGTATTTTTAAAACATATGCCTTGATTACAAATGTGTGTTTTAGATAATTTATATTTGATTTGTAATCTTACTCCATTGGCTCCATGTAATCTTTCTAAAGTTTTTTCATAATATTGAATTGGAATTAGACCTTCTTGTATACAATTTTGATCTACTCTTGAATCTATTAATGCTATTAAATTTTTATTGAATTCATTATTGACAACTAAATTTATTAGACAATACCATTTATGGTACTGGAATATGGCTAATGTTATTTAAATAAATTTTTTCTGATGATTCTTCTTCTTTAGTAGATTTTTTGAATTCTTTAACATATTTTATCATTTGAGTTTCTATTTCAATATCTTTTAATCTTAGCTCCTTTATTTCTTCTTTTAATTGATTTACTTCATATTGTAAATCTTGAATAGTGGTTTGACTAGTGAATGGTTTAGTTTGAAATTTTTGAAATATTTTTTCTAAATTATAAGGTTCTGATTTTCTTTTTCTTCCTCTAGTTGTAATTCCTTTTTTTTTTTATTGTTCTAAATAATATTTTTTAAGGTTTGGATCCTCTAACTCATCTATGAGTTGTAGTGTTATTCTAGGGTTAGAAGTTTTGGTTAGGACATTGACACTGCTTTCTTTACAGGTTTTGCCTCCTAGACATTCTTTGCAATTACCACATATTGAACTAGATTTGTTAATTTCACATGGTTCTCCTAAATTTGATTCATTATCTAAAGTTATATCTGTTTGAGAATCTTCTTGAATGGCATATACTTCTTCAAAATTTTCTTCATTTTCGGATTGAGATTCTTCTAAGAATAATTTTTCTAATTGACTTTTTATTTCATTATCTATCTTTAATTCATTAATTCTTTGTTTAACTGGGAAATTTTTACTAAAATGTCCTATTTTACAACATTTATAACAAACTTGAGTTTTAAATTTAACATGTCTTCTAGTTTTCTTTTGAGGTTTATATGTATTAGGAGGAGGAGACTTTTGATATTTTGGGTATCGTTTGACTATTTTTCTTGGGTAATTACTACTTTTTCTTGTTCTTTTTATCAATATTTTCTTTCGGGTTGAAGGAGGTTCTGAATTTTCATATCCATGTTGCCAACAAAAATCTCCTAACTCTTTTTTACCAGTTTTGTCTTCTTTTTGGATTTTGTTGTCTTAACTTAATATCTTGACATAAAGAAAAGGCTTCTATGTGTATGATATTGATTAAATCTCCAAAGGTGATTTCCGTCCCTGGAATTACTATATTATTAAATTTTTTTCTTAAGGCTTCTCTAACTCTTTCTGTAAACAGTTTGGGAAGACTGGTTATGAATCTTTCTTTCCAATATGGTTGAAAATTGTCAGTTCTAGAATATAATTTTGTTAAGAAAACATCTTTGTACCATCTAAAATCAGACTTCTTAGGACATTTTAAATTGCTTAGGACTTCTAAAGAACTTTGTTGCGTTTGTAATGGATTTCCTATGAAATGTTTAGTAATTAAATAAAGTCATTTGGCTACATTTTCATGAAGTTCTACTATTTGACCTTCAATGACTTCTTGTTTTACTTCATGACCTAATATATTTGCTTTGTCTGTTGTACTAATATAATTATCCCACCAACCTTTTAATTGACATGTAAATCCTGCAATTAATAAACTAGCAGTTTATTTTTCATTATTTCTTCTCCTATAGGCAGTTGCTGCCATGGTCATTTCTTCTAAGGTTCTAAGGATTTGATATTCGGTTTGACCGTCTATATTCCATTCATGAAGTTGGGTAGCATCATAATGAGCTTGGGTACTAGTATAGTTCTCTTCGTATTGCATATCAGCTTAGATATGGTCTTGGGTAATAAGTTTTACCAAATTGAGGAGTTTGCCTAATTTTTCCTTTTAATTTGTTTAGACTTAAATAAGGTTCTGAACTATACTGAGACTCTGATTCTTCTACTTCTTCAAATTGATCTTTGGTAATAGTATTTACTAAGGGTTTTTTAGGATCTATTTCTAATGTTTTTAATTTGTCTGAGATTTCTTTTAATATATCTTGGGTATTATCTCCTAGACTAACATCTTTTGGTGTTAAAATTGTTTGAAAGATGGGTTTATTAGGATCTATACCATTTATTAATTTACTTTTAGAAGTTGATGAAATATCTACTAATGTAGGTTTAGAGGAGACTAAAAGATCTATTTGATCTAACTGAGAGGAAATAGTATGAAGAGTTACATTTGTATAATTATTTTGAATTTGATTATTTTTAAGATGTTTTAATGAGACAGGTCTACCTTCTAAATCTTTATCTCCTCCATGTATCATCTTAAAAGGAGAGGCTATTACTTGATTTCCTTCTAAGTTAGAAAAATGGATTTCTTCTAAAGGAGGGTGTGTTGAAATGATGGGGTTTTTATTTCTTGTATGCCATGTTTTAGTGCTTTGATGAGTGACGTTCAAAGAATCTCTAAAAGGATAATATATTTTGTTTTCAAATGAGAAATTTTCAAACCATGTGAAGAAAGGGACAAGAACTTGAACTTGACTTATATACTCAGAATAGATGACGTTATAATCCTGTAGTTCTTCTTTTGAGAAATTATTAAAGTACCATTGTCTCTTACTTTTATTTTCTTCGGACATAAAATCTTTTTTAAGACATTCTTTATCTATTATAAATTCTTTTGAAATGACATTTAATTGGGACAAAGAAGTAGGAGGTTAAGGTGGAGATATTGGTCTGTTAATTTCTAAAGTGGTTTCTACATGATAAAAAGGTTGAGGTACACTTGGCTCAAAATTGACACCTTGTAGGTTTATATTTTGGTATGAATCTATAGATCTTCTACTAGAGTTTATGGAAGATGAATCATTAAAACTATTTCTAGAAGAATGAGAGAATGATTTAGAAAACCTTAATTCTACTGTTCCAGAATTACTTTCAATAATTTGACTTAATGAAGAAGGAATTGGTTTAGGAGGTATTATATCTGAGAAGTTCCAAGTCTTTTTTAGTTTGAATATCTAAGAGAATATTGTATTGATTTTTAAAATCTAATATTGAAGCTATATAATTAGAGAAACAATTGAAATAGGCTGCTCCATTATGAAGATTTGATTCTAGGACTGATAAAAGTTGATTCTTGAATTTGATTAATCTATTATCTCTTAGGCATATGCATATAGGTGAATCTATTCCTAGTCTATGTAATGGTTTGGCGGCTACTTGAATTAAATCTATATGTGAGTAATTGTAAACTTTACTATGTACCTTTAACGTGGAAGGGGTTAATAATGGTATGGATCTATGAGCACTTGTTATAGGTATATTTTATTCTACTATTTTAATTACATAATCTAATAACATATCGAAAGCTCCTATACTATATATTTCTTTGAGTAAAACCCCCTTTTTCATCCTTGAAAAATGTTATTAGTGATAATTTAGTCCTTCATTAATTTTTTGTAACAATTGAGTCCTTGAATTTTCATTATGTCTGCCAATTTAGTCCTCCACTAGGGTCCGTTAGTGAGACTTAACAGAAATTGTCATGTGGCACATTAAGTGTTGATATGGCCGTTAGTTGATGATTTAGCAAGCTGACGTGGCAGTTGGGTTGGTTGTTGGTGTGGCAAACGTAAAACGACGACATTTTACTAAAAGAAGAAAACATCTCCTCCTACCCATATGGCGTCGTATGTTGAAGACCTGGAATTGAAATTCGCAAAGAGTAACCCTAAGCCCCAAATTGCGATTTCCCTTTCTCACTGTCTTAATCGCTGGAATCAACATATGGAAGGAGACAAATGAGTGGAAGAAAGGAAAACGTAGGTCGTGTGCAATTCATTATGTGGATCCTTCATCCTCTAACATTTGAGTTTTTCCAAATCATTCATTGTCTCCATCTGAAATGAGTATTATTCACCTTCATTAAATACAGTAACAATGTGCTTATTATAGGTGAAAATGGCTTATCTATTATTTTATTTTTTGTTTGTACAAAATTTTTGTTACCTTTGATACTAAATTTTCGTTTCATGTTCTAATTCTTCTCCTTGACATTCTATTTTATGCTATGCAAGTTGCTACTGCTCCCTGAAAACACTAACAATAGTTGCTTATAATTGTGTGATGATATGTATTTGATGTTAGAGATAACATAAAAAATGATGTTAGAGATGAAAATTTTATGGGGTAAGGGACTTCATCTAATCACAGGCTTTAAAAGGGAAATTATGAGCTAATTTGGCTTTGCTATAAAATTTACGTTGTTGCAAGAATCACTTATGCATGAAGCACTATGTGAGAATCAGTGTTAAGGAAAAAAAAAAAACCTAACTGGTTTCTGCTACTAATTTCTACTCTCAACAAAAGCTTTATATACCTGCTTCTCTTCACTGGCAAAAACATAGAGTTTGCTGCCACATAATGGCAATAATTGGTTACAAGGTAAACACCATAAAAATATCACAAAGCACTTTTATCTATTACATTAAAAAACAGAAAAGAGATGAAAATTTTATGTTGTGTAACAAACTTCATCTAATCATGGCCCTTAAATGGGAGATTGATTTAGCCTCGCCATAAAATTTTGGTTGTTGCAAGAACATAAAGCAGTTTACGAGAATCAATGTTAAGGAAAAATCGATTTAGCTAATTGCTGCTTCTAATTTCAGCTCTCAATAGAAGCTTTAAAGACCTACTTCTCTTCACTAGCAAAAACACAAATTCTGCTATCACATAAGAGCAATTTTGGGTTATAGGCCAAACACCATAAAAGTACCAGAAAGCACTTGTATTTATTAAATTAAAAACCTTATGTCATTGTGCTATTTATGCTGCTCTCTGGTGTATTTGATTGGAAAGAAATATTCATATTTTTAAGGGAACCGTTTTGGATTTAAAGTTGTTGTGGGAGAAAATTGTTTTCTTGGCTTCTCTTTGGTGCAGTACTCAATTTTTTTTAAGAGAGTTCCTTTGACGGACATTGCATGAGACTAGAAAACAATTTTACTTTGATTCTCCTAGTACTTTATGAACCAACATATCAATTGGGTGCTAACTTCATTCAGTTTAATTGATCTTCAAGTTGGTGATGTGTGAAAATTTTCAAATCACTGCAGATTTTTTTGTCATAATTTGGATTACCGCTAAAGCTACTGTTAACAAGTAATTGTGTGCTACTGGGACATCAAATGTATTGCTCAAATGAGATCTGAGGATGAAGGAGTCCCTAAACGATGCTCGGTGATCATTGATGGTGAAGCATTCACACCAGCAATCTATGGACAACATGTCCAAGAAGGTAGCTCCAGTGGGTCAAGCTTCATAAGCGATGCATATGCCATATCCCACCATAATACCCCTTATGTATGTTGTTGTAACAAGAGGGTGATAATGCTGATTTCAAAGACAAAGGAAAACCCAAATCGTCCATTTTGGTGTTGTTCACGTTACAAGATTTGAGGAGAATATAATTTCAATTTACATATTTACTCAATTTAATGGGAATGTAATTTCAATTTCTCAATTTCAATTTTTTAACAAGTTTAACATCTTTATATGCATAATGAAGATTTATGTTGTGAATTCTTTCAATGGGTCGAGAACTTTGAAGGAATGGTTCTAAGAACCTCTTGAGTCTTTTATAACAAATGAGAAAAGGGTGATGAAGATGCAAAATAAGAGAATTAAGAGTCTTGAAAGTGAAGTTAGGAACCTAAAGATTGCTTGTGGTTTGCTGGTTGTTTTGTTGTTCATTGTATTTTATGTAAAATAAGTGATCTTCGGATAGAATGATTGTAAAGTTGAATTGANTTAATTGATCTTCAAGTTGGTGATGTGTGAAAATTTTCAAATCACTGCAGATTTTTTTGTCATAATTTGGATTACCGCTAAAGCTACTGTTAACAAGTAATTGTGTGCTACTGGGACATCAAATGTATTGCTCAAATGAGATCTGAGGATGAAGGAGTCCCTAAACGATGCTCTGTGATCATTGATGGTGAAGCATTCACACCAGCAATCTATGGACAATATGTCCAAGAAGGTAGCTCCAGTGGGTCAAGCTTCATAAGCGATGCATATGCCATATCCCACCATAATACCCCTTATGTATGTGGTTGTAACAAGAGGGTGATAATACTGATTTCAAAGACAAAGGAAAACCCAAATCGCCCATTTTGGTGTTGTCCACGTTACAAGGTTTGAGGGGAATATAATTTCAATTTACATATTTACTCAATTTAATGGGAATGTAATTTCAATTTCTCAATTTCAATTTTTTAACAAGTTTAACATCTTTATATGCATAATGAAGATTTATGTTGTGAATTCTTTCAATGGGTCGAGAACTTTGAAGGAATGGTTCTAAGAACCTCCTGAGTCTTTTATAACAAATGAGAAAAGGGTGATGAAGATGCAAAATAAGAGAATTAAGAGTCTTGAAAGTGAAGTTAGGAACCTAAAGATTGCTTGTGGTTTGCTGGTTGTTTTGTTGTTCGTTGTATTTTATGTAAAATAAGTGATCTTCGGATAGAATGATTGTAAAGTTGAATTGAGCAATTTCCTATAATGTAGATTTCGTTTCCCGTAATTATATGTCAAACATGTTGAACATCTATGTAATGTTGAAAAATTTATATTATATAATCTTGTATGTTTGTTAAGTAATTATAGTAGCATAAATATGTAAAGATATTTGCCATATGGTTGGAAGATATACAACAACCAAATATATATATTACTAATATACAGTACAGCTATTCTACAGGCAATAAATTAAATAAAGTAAGAGTGGAGAACTAGTGCAAGAATACATTTATTTTATAGACCTTCATTTTGTGATTGATGTTTGCATCTATTTTAGTCAAAAAAGTTAGAATGTCATTTAATGGTCTTACAAATGACCAGCCAAGCATGACATATGTAAATCACTTATGGTCCCTAAAAGTTGGTTGGTGATTTACAATGAATTTACATAAATTCTTTCCAACCAGTCAACAGTACACAACACATGTAATACTTAAGAACATATGCAAAAAACAGGAGCTACAACTAACAACTTCATGCAGTCTTCACACATCAGATAACAACTTCTCTTTCCCTTTGCTTGCTCCTTCACTACAAAGGTATGCTGGAAATCTTTTCCTAGTAGCCATGGTTGCTGCTTGAATGATGTCTATAGTCACAGTCTCTTGATTATCTACAATGTTACTATGCTACATTGATCCTTGTGGACAAAAGCAAGACCATTTGGGTAAATTTTAAATTATATGGTATACAAATCTGCAAGTTCAGTACCAACAAAATTGTGTCTCGTCAGTACCTTTTTCTTCTTTAACTTCTTCTTGCTTTGTGGTTGTTTAGCTTGAGAATCTTGGTCATGGGGTGGGGCTTGTGAGTTAACTGGTTGACTAAGTGGAACCTCTCCCTCTGCAAAAGACTGGCTAGTTGGTTTCTTGCTCTTTTTTTGTCGCTTCCATGGTTCCACTCCTTTGCAAGTCCTCATGTTATGCCGTATCCCACCACATTTAGAGCATTTAGTGGCTCTATATTTTCTTTTCAGTCGACTAGAATCTTGTGGAACATTGTTGACTTTACTTCAATTCTTTTTTGGCCTACCAGCTGGTCTCTTAAATGGAAGAGGATTTATATCATCAAGGTATGTCCTATGCCAATAATTTTGCCTTGCTAGTGGCTGTATAAAAGGCTCATAAGCCTTCAAACATGTGTTGGTTAAGTACCAATCATTCATTGCATTTTATAGGTCTTCATTGTTTGATGTAAATGCTGCACAAGCATGTCTACCATATATCCCTATCAGATCCCAAGTCCTACATGAGCATGTCCTAGCTGACAAATCAACCACCACTTTGTCGGTTGGTCCCCTACTAACTTCATATTTATGTCCAGTAGGATCTCTATCCCATAATGAACACCATTCACTGCTTTTCTTCTTCTCGGTTTCAAGAAAGGCTACTTTCATTAGCACATATTTATTCTTGTATTTTCTGACCTTCACAAGCATATCTGATCTCTTCCTTATAAGATAATCCTTTATTTCTTCAAGCATAGTAAGAATTGGGTTACATATGAACTTTCATATTTTCTTGTTGAATTATTCACACATGTTACTTGTGATGGTTTGGTTCTTGCTGTAAGTGCTAAATGATTCTCTAACCCCATCTAGCAGGAGCATTCTTCATCAACCAGCCATTGTCACAACGTATCCGAAGGTCGCTACGACGCGAATGACAGACTTAAAAAAGAAAAGACTAGTTTTCGAAAGAAAACTTGGAGTCGTCACCAATTGTATTAGGGAAAATGGGGAACAATTAGAAAACTCTATTTTTTAATTAAAAAAAATAACGGTCTGTGAACCAAAGAGGGTTGGGGAGTTTGTTTATGCATGGGGAAGGTGTTAGGTACTCCACAGCATCCTTCTAAAGATGGTTACCCTAAATTAGTTGTGCGAACAGAATATGGCAAAAAATGTACATTTTATTTATCCCAGAATAATAAACTGTTACAAGAATATCTAATGAAAATAAAAACAAAGAAATTAAATGTGCAATACATGAATTATCTATCGGGACCTAAATCCTTCCACCATTTCGTCACATAAAGTGACCGTCCAGGGTGGCACTACCTTCACCTAAGTCGGATAGAGAAAAGCATCTCATATAGGACTGACTCGCCCTATCTTCCCATGACAAATGAAGGGACATGCGGATACTACGCGGCACAAGTACATTTTTATATGTCGTGCAAATGCATAATCTTAAATATTACAAACTTGTCTCAAAATCAAGGTACAGNTAATTTTTGGGCCCAAGTCTAGCCTTATATATAAATACACGGGGATTCTATGATACTACGTAAGTATGTTATACTACACTGACGTGACAAGCATACATAATTTTTATATTTTATTAGATATAAAATATAATTTATTTAATTTTTTAAATAAGCTAAAAAACAGTTTACTCGTACACATGTCATTCATTTATTAGTTATTCCTATGTAGTATGACATACTACATAAATACTAAAAGTATCTAAGAAACTTCCTAAAATAAAATAAATAAAATGTCATTCTTGCTCCAAGCTTGTAGTTAGGTATCTTTCGATTAGGCCTTTCGATTTGCTCATACTCATAATTACTATGAGTTGTATCCGATGATATTCATGAATATACCAAAACACAGGTTAGGTAAGACTTAAAAAAAATCTGTCTAAGTGATCTACACATTTAATCCCCACATGCCTCAAAAGGAATAACACAAAATTAACCAAAAATTGCACAAACAAANTCATAATTACTATGAGTTGTATCCGATGATATTCATGAATATACCAAAACACAGGTTAGGTAAGACTTAAAAAAAATCTGTCTAAGTGATCTACACATTTAATCTCCACATGCCTCAAAAGGAATAACACAAAATTAACCAAAAAAATGCACAAACAAACCCTAAACAACCATCAAAATAGAAAAAGAATTCATCACACATAAGAATGGAAGCTAAACACATAGGCAAAAAACAACAAGAAATGAGTCATAATACACCAGGACAGCCAACAAACATGTCCAAAACCACTATCCTTATCAAGAGACAAAATCGAGAGAAGTCCAAAGAATTCACATATTCATCAGTCATTTTAAATAGTTGTGCTCGAGCCAAAACTGAGAGTGAACTAAAAATGAAAAAATTCTAAAAATTATATACATTGAAGCCATACATATTAACATTCAAATGAAACTGACATCACCTAATTTGGAGCTGTACAACTTAAACTAGAGACGAAAGACGATGCGCCACCAGTGCTGACTGGTACCACGGACAGTGCGAAAAATAGTCCTATTCACATTCAAACTGGAAATAAAATATATATGAAAAAAATATGAAAATTTAACACATTGAAAACATGCATCTTATGGTCTTAAAGAGACAAGAACCATGCAATTCGGAGCTGTATAACTCCCGAGAGAAATAAAAGACCGAACACTGCCAGAGATAGGGCATCAGTGTCAGGGCAACAACTAGATTCAAACAGAAACTGGGAGTAAACCAGAAATAAAAAAAAATATGAAAATTATAAAAAAAACGGAGATACATGTTTCCCAGTTCTAACGAGACCAACGATGCTAAATTCCAAGCTCTGTAGCTCCAGAAATAAATCAAACACTGCCTACTGCCCGAGCTGAACAAAAGGCCTGACAACTCAGAAAAACAGCCAACTTTCTATGCAAACTGGGAGCAAGCTAACTATGCAAAAAAATATGAAAAATTTACACATTGAAGACATGCATCTTACGGTTCTATTGGGATAGACAATGCTAAAATACAAGCTCTGTAGCTCCAGAAATAAATCAAACATTGAGTGCTACCAGAGTTGTTTGACAGACCCGAAAACAAAGAAATTCAAAGCATTAATGTCACCAACAATGGATTTATCCTCAAACATGTTAAAGGTTGATGGAGCGCAACACCTCTATTACCTTTCTAGAATACATATGTGAATGTGAAAGCATGAATTATGAAATTTTCTAGACAACAATCACCTCACAAAAGGACAATCATGATGCAAAGGCTAACGAGTTAATTTAAAGCAAAACAAGACAGCAATTAAGCTATGGAATAGGAAGAAACTAAGCTAGATGCAGAACAGGGCAGCAAGGATTTAACACCACACTTAATTTATAACATACCTCTAACAATAATCAAACAAATCCTAAGTGAATCAATAAGGAATTCAAGGGATTCATGGACATGAAGGAGGTCGTTTCAAGCCAAAGTTACACAGAAAATTTTCGGCCCCTCAAACAATTTGAAATCATGCAAAAAAATAATCAAATAGGAAGGATTCTAACATGCCTAAGCCAAGAACATCATGAATAAATTTTGGCTAGCAAGAGGAATAATCCAAATTCTTCCTATGCAATTATCCAATCATGAAATTTCAAGAGGAGAAATGAAAAATAGGTAGGAAATAATTGAAATCAAGCACTTACTTAACAAAAATCTACCTAGAAACACGAATTCAACAATATCAAAGAGTCAAAAAATGAAGAACAATTTCCAGAATTTTTTTTATTAATTTTTGGATTTAATGAAATCTAAATAACAAGAAAGCATAAATGATAGATAACCAACCTCTTAGAGCCAAGAAGCTCTGATTCTAAACTCCACCTTCAACTTTTCTTTATACTTCCTTGTGAATGGTTTTTCCTTTGCTGAAGAACAAATTTTNAAACACGAATTCAACAATATCAAAGAGTCAAAAAATGAAGAACAATTTCCCGAATTTTTTTTATTAATTTTTGGATTTAATGAAATCTAAATAACAAGAAAGCATAAATGATAGATAACCAACCTCTTAGAGCCAAGAAGCTCTGATTCTAAACTCCACCTTCAACTTTTCTTTCTACTTCCTTGTGAATGGTTTTTCCTTTGCTCAAGAACAAATTTTGCTCCCTCTTCCTTCTCTGCTTGTTTCTTTGCTGAATGGGTTATCCTCTTGCTTAGCTGAATCGGTTCTACCTTACTTAGTTATTCAATTAAAAGAAAGAAAAAAACAAAGATTGGACCAATTGGGAGAGAAGGAAATCCATTCATTGCTCTCCTAATGGTTCCTTTAGATCCAATTATGCTAAAAATAAATTTATATGTTTTATCTATTATTTACATAATTAAGAAAAATAACAAAAATGGACCAAGTGGGCTTAAATAAAAATGGGCTTAGTGTGACAATGGATTAGNTGGATTAGGCTTAAGTTTTCTTTTAAAAAAAAAAATTGTAAAAGCCCAAACAAATAAAAAAACACTAATTAAAATTTTGAATTTATCTTCAATTTTCCTTAAATATATTTTTAACCATCAAAATGCCCGGACAAAATACTGTGTCTATAGTCATAAGCATCTTGGTCAATCATTTTAATCTTAGTCATATGCCTATCAAACTCTCCCATTGTAGTAGATTTTGCTGTCAAAAACATCTTCGATCTAAGTTCCTTGCTTTTCCAAGTCTTACAAAAATTCTTCCAAATGTGCATGACACATGACCTGTGAGGAACTGTAGGACATAATTCGGTCAGTACAGGTTCCAAACCCTATAATTTGCAAACAAAAAAAAACATGTGTTAACCTTTGAAGCATGACATATTATTATCAAATATAAATTTATAAGCTTACAATAAATGTTAACCTTTTGCTGATCTAATATGAAGTTCTAGCCATGTTCCCTTGGATCTCCAATATCCTCAATCAGTCTTGTCAAAAATTATCTCCAAGTGTCATTTGTCTCAATATCCATAATAGCATAAGCAATTGGATAGAATAAATTGGTCCCATCTTGAGCAATTGCAGCTAACAATATCTCACCATAATACCCCTTTAGGAAGCACCCATGTAGACCTATCAAAAGTATACAAGCAGCCTTCAAACCTTCTTTGCAAGAATCTAAACAAATATATAATTTGTCAAAGTTGGGTACCAAAGCACCATAAGGTCTGTCAATAGCGAGCTGCATAGTCCCTCTAGGGTCCACTCTTTTTAACTCACCACAGTAGTCCTATAAAGCTACATACTATTCTTTCTCTGTTCCTTCCATCGTTTTCCTTGCCATCTTCAATGCTCTGAATATGGTTCTCTCATTCACATTGACGTTATATTTTCACTTCACCAAGTTGTAAGCATCAGTACCCTCCATCGTCGAAAATCCCCTAAATTCTTCTAGAAGCTTATGTGCTAACCACTTTGTACTAGCTTGCTTATTTGAGATTTTTCTATTGCATGTGTGTGTTGATGAAGGTCTTCATTTGGAAGTTGTGAGTCACATTATTGAGAGAGCAAAAAATCTCCCACATATAGTCATTGATGCATCTGACATTGGCCCTTTCCTTGTCATTTTTCTCCCACACTACAAGTCTACCAAGATGAATTTTGTAATCCTTTACTGCTTCCTTGAATGCACTTAAGGTTAGAAATTCAATTCCAAGTTCTAGGTTGACCTCCCAAATTCAGCTTAAGGATTAAACTGTGGGAACACTTTAGCCTTTTTAGAGCCATCAACCTCAGGTTCAAAGTTGTCAAGAGTGTGCAAATCTTCTGTCTCATATCTCTGACCCTCAAAGGGATTGACATATACCTTCGGTGGGGACTTCTTTTTCTTCTTACCACATTTTTTTGTTGCCTGACAAGTAGTAGCATTATTTTCTCCTCTAATCATGAATGTCTTCTTCTTTAACTTCACTGGTCTCTGCATGTCTTCCTCATCTGTGCTCTCAGGGATTGGTGGTGGATTGTATGGGCTCTGTTCTGCATCATCATAACCATATGAATCTACACCACTTGATTCATTAAAGTCTTAATAATCTGAGTCACTGTTGCTTGGCCCTTGTTCAATACTAGCATCTTCATCTTCAACTGCATTAGTGTCTTCATCACTGCTTGTAGGTTGCTGCATATGAACATCATCAGGACTGTTGTAAAACTTTTCCTGTCTCATATCCCTTCTTAAATAAGTCACATAGTCCTCGTCTTCATCAATGTTTTGCATTTGTTCATCACCCTCATTATTTTCCTTCCCTAAATCTTCACACTCATTCTGCCCTTGTGTCTCACATGGTAAACTAAGAATATGCTGAACAATTTCAGGATTTTCAATTACAGAGTGCTCAAAATAAAACTCTATCTCATCAACTCCTTCTACAGCACCAAACATCTGTATAATATCTAAGTCGGGGTCTAAGCCCATCTTCTAGCTCTAACTCAGGCACCAACCAGTAATAATTTGTGTAAGAATCATAATCATGCTCACAAAATAACTGTGAAATTGTTAGAATAGAAACTTAATTAATATCTACCCAATTCCATGCATCTTTTTCTCCATCAACATAGGTAAGTGTCGGCTCAAGTACAAACTTTTCACTATGGTGCAATATGAGGATAATGCGAATCAACTTGCTACACGCCCTAACCCTATGCGTGTTCATGATCCCTTGCTTGGAGTTGGAGACCCAATGACTAGAAGCAGGGCTAAGCGTGTGAAAGAGGCGCTGCTGAGCCTAGTCTAAGAGGTGCAGACTAAGGAGAGAGCAGCTGGGCCAAATTCAAAGTTGAGATTGGTCACTTATCTGTCTCTTGTAGAAGGTAAGCATAGACCAGCTTGGAGCCCAAGTTTAGAGGAAACTTGAAGATCAAGTTTGGGCATTAACTCAAGAATTAATGAGCCAAATTTGCATAGTCTAGAGATGCATCATAGACCTTATCTTGTTATTCATTTTGGGCCAAATTTGTTAATGTTTTATTTTGAGCCTTGGGCCAAAAACTATGTCTTATTTAAATTAGTTTTAGTTAACTCTTTATTTTGGGGATTTAAGCTTGTGGGCCAGACGTATTTTAGTAGGTAGGGTTTGTTATCATTCTTAAGTTTAAAATTAGGTTTAGCCTCTTAGCCGAATTCCTATATAAGGGATTCGTTTATGTCTTTACAAAACAATTTTGAGATTAATATTATTCAATTTCTGAATTATTGAGTTTCTTTGGATTGAGAGCTTCCCTGTTGTTTTTGGGCAAAGAACTGAACTTGAACTTACTAAGGATCCTTCATTGTTAAGGGTTCACCCTATTGAGATAATCAAGGTTATCCCATTGTTCAGTATCCAGACACTCCGTTTCGATCCTTCAGATGACAAGAACACATCATTTAGTATCAGAGCTTTGGCTCTTTGGAGTTTCAATTGGTACTCCTAAAACCCCCCTTCTATTTTTATTTTATCTATCTTATTTGTTTGAGTCAATCATCTTTTACCCCCTTTCTGTTGAGTCAATTGTGTTTTTTATTTTTGTGTCAATTTCATTCTAAGTGTTTTCTTCGTTGTTTCCCTATTGTTTTCCTTTCCATCATTGTTGGGTTGTTTCATTGTTTTGTGTTCAAGAGTCATGCCTAGGTCTGTAACATTCCTAGTGCAGCAATTAGGGTTTTGCATAGTCCAAGTCCTAATTGTTAAGTAGAGTCCTAATACTTTTCAAACTCTGTTAGGTAGAGTCCTAGTACTTTTCAAACTCTGTTAAGTAGAGTCCTAGTATTTTTCAAACTAAAAAAAAAAAAAAAGGCTTATTTTAATATTGAGTCAACAATAAAAAAAATGGATAAAAAAAAAGACTATTTGGACTGTTTAAGACATAACTTTCAGCTCGGTTGGAGTTATGGGATGTGTGACCCAGCGTTTTGAAGCTCGTTCAAAGGCCTACAACATGGCATATAGGGTTTATCTAGTTGAGGCCATTTTCTGGCCCAAAATCCTTTAAAAACTTCTGTTTTGGGCTGTTTTTATAATTTGCTGATTTCCTTTCGATTCTTTGTTGTTTTCTGGATTTTCTTTGATCTTTTCTTGCCCAACCAAACAGCCTTATTCATTGTTTCATTTGAGTCTTGATCATTTTTTTCTTAGAGTCTTGTTTGGCTTTTTTGTCATTTTTGTTCTATCACATTTTCTCCTTGATAAGTTCTTGGTAGGTTCTTGTTTAAGGGCTTCTAAGGGCATTTGAGTGGAAAAAGCCAAGAGTGGTGAGAGCATTTTCGGGAATGAGCCAATTGAGTTTAAACATTAGTGAAACACGTGAAGTGAGTGTGTGGAACATGGATAAGAAAGAACTATTCACCAAAGGTCATATGGATACATATATGAAAGCAATTCAGGACTAAATTGCTGCATTGAGAATGAGAACCGAGGATAGATTAGAGAGGTTAGAAACCTTAGTTTCACCTAGGCCAAAATCTAAAACATCTAGACCCCTTCGGTATTCTGAGGAGGAGGATGAAGACTATTCTGAGAATGAAATCAAAACCAGAAGACACGGGAGGGCAACCCCTAGTTATGATAATAACTTAGGGAGCATAAAGATGAGAATTCCTACCTTTCAGAATAAAAATGATCTTGAACTTTACCTCGAATAGGAGAGGAAGGTGGAACATGTTTTTGAATGCCATGATTACTCTGAAGAGAAGAAAGTAAAGCTGATGGTTGTTGAATTCATTAACTATGCTAGTATTCGGTGGGACCAGCTAGTGATTAACTGGCGTAGAGATGGTGAGAGACATATTCGGTCATGGGTTGATATGAGGGCCGTGATGAGGAAACGGTTTGTACCTAAGCATCACTATAGAGATTGTTTCAAGAAACTACAAGATTTGAAACAAAGATCTATAAGTGTAGCTGAGTACAACAGTGAGATGGAGATAGCCATGATGAGGGCTAATGTTGATGAGAACCGTAAAGTAACCATGACACGGTTTATTAGTGGCTTGAGGCGAGAGATTGCTGAAGTGGTGAAGATGAGTCACTATGTCGAGATAGAGGACTTGGTGCATAGCTGAGCATGTAGAGAGGCAATTGAAGGCTAGAGCAACTTCTAGATTCAGTTTGTTCCAAAACTTCAAACTGGAAACCGAATTGGAAGGATACTCCAAAAACAACTCCAAAGTCGAGAGAAGAGGCAAGACCAAGGCCTACGGGTTATACTCTTATTCCTCAAGGTAAAACCGAATATAACTCTTCTTCTAAGTCACGTGACATCAAGTGCTACAGGTGTCAAGGGTGAGGGAATATCTCTTCTAAATGTCCAAATAGAAAGAAAATTGTTCTGCTTGCTAGTGGTGAGTATGATAGTGAGGAGGAACCTCTTGTTACACCTGGTTGTGAAGACATGTCACCCTTAGAAGATGCTAGTGACGTGGAGGGTATTGATGAAGCTCTTCCAGATCGCTATGTGATGGTGTCTAGGCATGTGCTCAACATGCAACCAAGAGAAGATGAAGTAGAAGTGCATCAAGAGCATATATTTCAAAGTCGATGCTTGGTGGGAGACAAGGTATGTAGCATTATTATGATAGTGGATCATGCATTAATGTTACTAGTATCTTGGCAGTAGAGAAGTTAGGTTTACCTACTATTCTACACCCCACGCCTTATAGGCTAAGGTGGTTAAATGATAGAGGAAATCTATGGATAAACAAGCAAGTTCAAATTGTGTTTTCTTTTAGCGCTTTAAAGATGAAGTGATTTGTGATGTGGTGCCCATGCATGCTTGTCACATCTTATTGGGGCGACCATGGCAGTTTGATAGGAGAGTAAAGTATGACGGTTACAACAACACTTACACCGTCTATAAGAATAACAAAACCACTTTGCTGAAACCCTTAAAACCTGCTCTTGCATATGCAGATCAAGCAAAGATTACAAAAGAATGTAAAGAGAAAGAAGCGAAAGAAGAGAAAGAAAACAAAACTGAGAGAAAAAGAGAAAAGAGTAAGGCCGAGAGTGAGAGAAGACAAAAAGTGAGTGCTTTTGCACAAAAGATTGAGGTGGAGAGTGTCTTGTTGTCTAGGCCGAACCTTCTTGTACTTATGTACAAGGATATTTATTTTACTAACTTTCTTGACCGTTCTTTGCCTAGTGTGGTTATTTCTTTGATGCAAGACTTTACTGATATTTTCCCTGAAGTGATACCACATGATTTGCCTCCCTTGAAGGGCATAGAGCACCAGATTGATTTTGTTCTCGGATCGGTTATCGTTGCTAATGCCTTGTCTAGAAGGTATACTTTAATTACTTCTTTGCATGCTAAGGTATTAGGTTTTTAAGCTTAAGGGACTTGTATGAGTTTGATTCTGATTTCGGTCAACTATGGATCACTTGTGCTAAGTATGCTAGTGGTGATTATTATAGGCATGATGGGTCCTGGTTTAAGAAAGATAAATTATGTGTGCCTGCATGTTCTATACATGATTTGCTTGTTAAAGAGACACATGGTGGTGGCCTAATGGGGCACTTTGGTGTTAAAAAGTCCTTGGATATTTTACCTTTGCCTACTAATGAGTTTGCTAATCTTGATGGTAAGCAAAAGGCAGATTTTGTTAAAGACTTGCATTCCAAGGTTCGGGATAATATTGAAAAGAAGAATGAGCAGTATGCTAGGCAAGCCAACAAGGGCCGAAGTAGGGTTGTATTTGAACCAGGTGATTGGGTTTGGGTACACCTTAGGAATGGACGATTTCCTACTCAAAGGAAATCAAAGTTACACCCTCGCGGAGATGGGCCGTTTGAAGTCCTTGAGCGGATTAATGACAATGCCTACAAAATTAATCTTCCCGGTGAGTATGGCAATGTTAATGTTGCTTTTAATGTTACTGACTCAACTTTATTTGATGTAGGTGACGATTTAGATTCGAGGACGAATCCTTCCGAGGAGGGAGGGAATGATGTGAATCAGCTTACTACACGCCCTAACCCTATGCGTGTTCATGATCCTTTGCTTGAAGTTGGAGGCCCAATGACCAAAAGCAGGGCTAAGCATGTGAAAGAGGCGCTATTGAGCCTAGTCCAAGAGGTGCAAACCAAGAAGATAGCAGTTGGGCTAAGTTCAAAGTTGAGATTGATCACTTATCTGTCTCTTGTAGAAGGTGCGCATAGACTAGCTAGAAGCCCAAGTTTGGGCATTAACTCAGGAATTAATGAGCCCAATTTGCATAGTCTAGAGATGCATCATAGGCCTTATCTTGTTATTCATTTTGGGCCAAATTTGTTAATGTTTTATTTTGGGCCTTGGGCCAAAAACTATGTCTTATTTAAATTAGTTTTAGTTAACTTTTTATTTTGGGCCTTTAAGCTTGTGGGCCAGACGTATTTTAGTGGGTAGGGTTTGTTATCATTCTTAAGCTTAAAATTAGGTTTAGCCTCCTAACCGAATTCTTATATAAGGAATTCGTTTATGTCTTTGCAAAACAGTTTTGAGATTAATATTATTTAGTTTCTGAATTATTGAGTTTCTCTGGATTGAGAGCTTCCCTATTGTTCTTGAGCAAAGAACCGAACTTGAACTTACCAAGGATCCTTC
>QAOA01006222.1:19183-72935 GCA_003255065.1 Cercis canadensis | reverse complement strand
GTATTTCGTCCAACATTCATGGCAGAAGTTGAAATGTCAAAGTGAAATGATGTCGATCATAGTGGTGAAAATATAATGACAGGAAATTGTAATATCGAGAAATGAAGATGACATGAAATCATAATTGCACAAAGTGTAATAGAGAGAAAATTAATGGTACGAAATGTATGACATGAAAATTAGTAATATGAAATGTAATGGCTAAAAAAAAATCAATGGCATAAAATGTAATGGCAAGAAAATTAACAACACGAAATTTAATGACAGAAAAAATTAATGGCATGAAATGTAATGGCGAGAAAATTAACAACACGAAATTTAATGACAGAAAAAATTAATGGCATGAAATGTAATGGCGAAAATATTAATGGCAGAAAAATTAATGACATGAAATTGACGGTTGAGAAGTCAATGGCATAAAATGTAATGGTAAAAAATTAATGACACGAAACATAATGACAGATAAATTAATGGCATGAAGTGTAATGACGAGAAAATTAATGGCATGAAATATAATGGCGAGACAATTAATAGCATGAAATGTAATTACTGAGAAATCAATGGCATAAAATATAATGGCGAGAAAAATTAACGGCATAAAATTTAATGGCCAAGAAATTAATGGTGTGAAATATAATAACAAGAAAATTAATGGCTGGAAAGTGTAAGGAATATACCTCGCGGAGAAGGGCCGTTTGAAGTCCTTGAGCGGATTAATGACAATGCCTACAAAATTAATCTTCCTAGTGAGTATGGCAATGTTAATGCTACTTTTAATGTTACTGACTCAACTTTATTTGATGTAGGTGACGATTTAGATTCGAGGACGAATCCTTCCGAGAAGGGAGGGAATGATGCGAATCAGCTTACTACACGCCCTAACCCTATGCGTGTTCATGATCCTTTGCTTGAAGTTGGAGGCCCAATGACCAAAAGCAGGGCTAAGCGTGTGAAAGAGGCGCTATTGAGCCTAGTCCAAGAGGTGCAGACCAAGAAGATAGCAGTTGGGCCAAGTTCAAAGTTGAGATTGATCACTTATCTGTCTCTTGTAGAAGGTGCGCATGAACCAGCTAGAAGCCTAAGTTTGGGCATTAACTCAGGAATTAATGAGCCCAATTTGCATAGTCTAGAGATGCATCATAGACCTTATCTTGTTATTCATTTTGGGCCAAATTTGTTAATGTTTTATTATGGGCCTTGGGCCAAAAACTATGTCTTATTTAAATTAGTTTTAGTTAACTTTTTATTTTGGGCCTTTAAGCTTGTGGGCCAGACGTATTTTAGTGGGTAGGGTTTGTTATCATTCTTAAGCTTAAAATTAGGTTTAGCCTCCTAACCGAATTCTTATATAAGGAATTCATTTATGTCTTTGCAAAACAGTTTTCAGATTAATATTATTTAGTTTCTGAATTATTGAGTTTCTCTGGATTGAGAGCTTCCCTATTGTTCTTGAGCAAAGAACCGAACTTAAACTTACCAAGGATCCTTCCTTGTTAAGGGTTCACCCTGTTAAGATAACCAAGGTCATCCCACTGTTCAATATCCAGACACTCAGTTCCGATCCTTCTGGTGACAAGAACGCATTAGAGGGTTATATAACAGTCCATTCTATAAAAATAAATAAATAAATAACATGTCATAACCAAAGTAGGTATATCCTTGTGAACAGTGAAAATTATCTACAACAAATATAAACCTCTATATGTCTAAACTGTCGATCAATAAAATTATAGTTCAATGACTATATTAAAGGAATTAATAAGAATCCCCAATTTTTCCAAAGTAGCAGTGGACCAAAACCACATATAAACAAATATTAAAATCGACAATGGGCCATCCAGTGAATGGTAACCCTTTTTTTTTTTTGGCACAACCAATGATTTTAGTAGTTCGTAAGAATATTGGGCAGAATTTGCCTTGGCAGTTGTAAATTTTTGAAGGAAATAGAGAGAGATAACAAGCAGTAACTAATGGTCTGGATGGGATGGAATTGAGAAGCCATTTCCTAAAATCATCTTAAATTTTCCCCAAAAATCATGGTAAAATTTTATATATTACTCATTAGCAATGGAAGCAAAATTTTGAAACAGCGAGCAGATGATTCTGAAACTAATTACTCATTATTAAACATCAATACCTACAATTCTCTAGAAACTAACTGGAAAATAATCATGATTCAAATTTTGATAAACTCCAATATCCATGCACGCAATAATACAGACACAAATAAAAACATGAATTCACATCAACCTAGTGATGAAAGTTCTCAGTCTTGTCCACCAAAAGTTCTATCTTTTCCCCTTTGTCCAGAACCTACATTAAATTATCAACATGTCTTACTATAATCTGATTAATTGAAAAAGCTTCAAATGTGCCATGAATAATTATCAGAAGCATGAATCCAGTTTGTGCCCTTAACTTCCAGAAAACATAATAAAGTGCATATATTTTCTTCAGGAAAAAACCATAGAAAGTTCAATAACGATTTTGTTTGTATCAATAAATACAAGAAAATGTGCCTTTACAGATACTATAATCACATGCACAATAACAAAAACAAAGAGAAACAACGGTTTTGGAATATATAATAAAAGCTTCAGGAGACAAACAATTTCAGAAATAAGGGCACAGAAGTATATGAAACTGATTGAACTTTAGAAGATAGTACAATGTTGTCAGCATGCAAAAAACTAGAGGTGAATATTAGAATCAATTTGCATATATAATATATAAATAATTAAAATGAGAGTAAAATGAACATATATAAACATCCAGAATAAAGAGAAATATGATGACACCTACTTATGCCTTATTATTAGATACAAAGATATGTTTATCACAGAGGAAGCAAAAATCTATGCATCTCCAAGAGAAACATATCTCAGATACTAAGATCCTAGGAAATATGAACACAGTATGAGAATGTCGAAGCTATTGACTGAACAACTATGAACACTTATCTCAGATACTTAGAACCTACGCAGCATCAGCACTAATATGAGGAACAGAAGCAATCACAAAACAGGTGCTAAAAGTTTGAAATCACATATTTGAACCTTTATTCTTTTGCTGGGAAAGGAAAAGTACATATTTACCTAAAGCATATCAGACACATGACTACATTATCCACTTTATAACCAAATTGTAAGGAAAATCAACAGAATCATGTTTCAATATGAATTGGATGTACTCATGTACATCTGGTTGCAGTCAATAAAGATCCACCTCCAGCATGCCTAAGCCAAAGTTACAGAAAAATCCATGCTTTAAAACTTAAAACAGTATCCACATACTATTTGAGTCTCAAAGCAGAAGAACCATAATGCAAAAATTTCAAAAGATACTTAGTCAAAACTAATCTATAGGTATCATACATCACTCTAGTGTTCTAATACTCAATTTTCAGGGATGCTAATAATTTTGATGTTTCACCTTTTAGCATTTCAAATGTCTTTGTTGTTTTGAAATTTTAAACAGAACTAAACAAATTAACAAATTAATACTTCCTCCTAAAAAATGATTGCAATACTGTGGTTTACAATGCAATTTAATCTCATCAATTTCTGTGGTATTACAAATGAAGACAAGCACAGTACACATGGAAGATACACACAGTGTCCCACCACACATTGTTGCACAAAAAATGGCCACTTTCCCCACAAAAGAACAAAAACCCAACAGCTTAAATATGCTTACAAAAACTCAACTAACACAAGGACAAAAATCCACTTTGCCCACAAACTGTTTTACAGGGACCACAACAATGAAATATGCAATACGACAACCACTGTCCCACCACAACAACAAAATGTCCACTACTTTCTCAACCAATGTGAACCCCTCGACCACAATATAAAGTTGTGCATAACCATGCTATCACAAAAAATTTAATTTACATTCTTCAAGCACCTGACAGTGAAAGGGAAACCTCACCTGTTAGAGGACGAAGGACCCGTTATCTATAGACTTCTCAAGGATTTCTTCCACTGGTTTATCTCCTTCGAATTTTGCAAGGGTTACGTTGCTCCTACTTATTAAGAGAGTGAGAAAGGGATTTTGCAAATGGTTATGGCTTTTTCTTCCACTGTGAACAAAGTGACTTCAGTGCTTTGGGGCTTAGGGTTCCAATTTGGAGAAATCCCGATTCCAGTGAGAAAGAGAAAAGGAAATCACGATTGAGACAATGAGAAAGGTAAATCGTGATTTAGGGCTTAGGGTTCCTCTTTGTCAATTGCAAAATCCCTCCTTCACAGTTTGCGATAATGTTTTCTTCTCTGGCTTAGGGTTCCTCTTTAGCATACGACACCGTATGGGGAGGAGGAGATGTTTTCTTCTCTTAGTAAAATGTTGTTGTTTTACGTTTGCCACACCAGCAACTGTCATGTCAGCTTGCCAAATCATCAACTAACGGCCACATCAGCACTTAACGTGCCACGTGGCAATTTCTATTAAATCTTACTAACGGACTCTAGCAAATGACTAAATTGGCAGACAAAATGAAATTTCAAGGACTCAATTGTCACTAAAAATTAATGAATGACTAAATTGTTACTAATAGCATTTTTTAAGGACGAAAAAGGGGTTTCACTCTATTTTTTTTGATTGACTTTAGGAATTGTCCAGTTCATTAATTTATTTTCTACATCTGCAATTAATAGTTCTTGACTATTTACTATCTCTTGGTTTGACTCTAATGACTCAAACTGTTAAGCTATTTGTTTTCCTCTAGAAAGTAATTTCTTTAAAACTTTAGACATATTTAATTTATCAATATTCCAACAAGAATTAATTTTAGGATATTTAGTTTCTTGAAAATTTGTCTTACGAGACCACTCATCGGGACCACCTTACGACTTCACACGGCTTTCTCTGGCTAACCAATGAGTTACAGAGTTGACCAACATATTAACAGCTTTCACTGTTAGCCCAAATTATCAAGATTCTAAAATCTTAGATTTAATTCTTAATTGGTTTATTAACAAATTAATTATGTTCTAATTTTCTAAAGATATTATTTTCAAAAGAATATATAACGAAACAGCTAAGTATGCAAGAGTGCTAAACTTATTTCTAGCAATTAAATGATATTTTTTACTTAATTTTATATTATAAGTTCAGCAATGTTTTGCACAAGTTCTTTATCTTGAAGGATACTTTTAAAGTGTCTAATTAAAGCTTGATCTTCTAGAAAAGCATAACCAGAACACCTACTTGCCCTACATATATATATATATATCACTAAATAAATATTTTAAAAAATAATTTCACATTAACTTTTTAAAAAAATTAAACTTAAATATACATTATAAAATATTAAGATTAACTAATTTTACTAAAAAAATATTGAGTATTTATCAAAAGAAAAATTAAAATTATTCTTCAATTAGTATATCAAAAATATTTTATTTTATTTCAGTTGTGCAAACTAAAACTTTTATTTTTTTCAATGACTTAACTTTAGTTCAATTGTTAGTTTGCAATCCAAAATGTGCTTACATAACTGTTACTGATAATGTGGGAACTAACCTTTTTATTATTGTAGAAATTTATTAAAAAAAACTTCACAGAACATTTTTGTCAAAAAAAAAAGTTCTTGGCCATAGTATAAATTCGAAGGATGTTACAGCAAGGATTTCACAAAACTTGAGGCCATAGTATAATTTTAGAAAGTTGGTCATGACTGGGTTGAAGATGTAGAAAACGGGTCCCTCGACTGAGTTCTTAACCCATTCGATTTCAGTTGAATTATCGCACTTCTTTCCCGAAATTTCCTATTAAAAACATATAGAAACATAAGTGATATGTTTCCACACAAAACCCATCTTAGAAGTACATCAAAAGCATGTTTTTGAATGAGAAAACAAAGATTGAACACAAAACCGGGTCTGACTCGGGTATGAACTACCGCCCAATATCATATCTCCCACTGTACACTTCCAAAATTTATATCAATTTAAAGCTTATAGAATGATTTTTCAGAATAAATATCATAATCTAGAAAATCATGTTACTCTCTCTTTACATATAGCACAATTATCTCTGAAAATACTCTATAGTTAAATACTTGATATTTTATTATAGAAATACTGAGTTCAAATCTTACTAGGAACACAAGTAGAGTGAGATTTTAAAAAGTATAAGTTACTCCTATTGTTTAGCCTTCATTCCTTCTATGTAGAGATATTGAATTCAAATCTCTTTGAGAACGCCAGTAGAGTAAATTTTTAAGAAGATTATGCTACTCGCCTTCAATTGTCCAAAAGAAACAAAATACACATAGGACAACTGCACCTCCCACTTCTTAGCAAGCAAAAATCGAATTTGATGGATGAAACTCAAACGCAAACACAAGAATAGACCTGATGATGGCTGTAATATTATGATTTTCTTCATAAAAAATAAAATAAAAATAGCAGAATACCCTTTTCAATTTTTCCCTCGGGCACAGTTAATCCAAGAACCGGAGCTGTATCCGTTTCCCTCCCTCCGGCGTATGGTGGGCTATGGTGCAACATCGGCACCAAAGAATTACCCCTAAATATTTTTAAGTTCTAACAATTTAGAAGTGCTTGGCTTCACCTTAGGGTTCTGTTCCCCTTCCATTGCCCTAAGGAATTTACTTCTAAAAGCACTGTTAGTTACTTTATTATGAAGGGTAGTTCTAAGCTACTGCATTTGAATGTGACTTGTGTCACATTCTATACTTTTTTACACTATTTTTGTTCTATATTGCATCACACTAACACAATTAATATAAAGTAATTTTAAATCAATATCATATCCATACTAAGAAAAATTAAATAAGCCTAAAATTATGTCAATTGTCCTAATATAATACAATATAAAATCAAAATAATATAAAAAAAATGTAAAATGTGACATAAGTCACATCCAAGTCATGTAGCATAGAAATACCCTATTGTGAAACTGCTCACTCTTATTGCAAGAAATGCACTGATATCAAACTATTCACCATACACTGGGTAAAAAATAAGAGATGAAAAGACAAGACACTAAATAAGACAAAGAACACGGAGAAGAGCAATGATTGACTGACAAATAGGAGAAGATCAACATTTGCTGACAAATACACATCCACCACACAACCCAAACCGATTGATTGCATTATGGCTTTATGAACATCGGTACTCCAAGTGCAATTCCAGAAATACATGGATTTCTCAAAGACATAAAAAGACCAATACAATCCTACACATCCAATCTCATATAAGAATAAAAAAAATATATATATCCAGTATCAGAAGAAATCCGGAGATAGTTGAACCAAACTGTGCAGACAATGCAGAATTCCAAGAGAGAGAAAACAAAAAAAATTGATTTCATTTGCTTCAAGTTTCTGGTACCGGAGCAGGAGTCTTCAAAAGTGGTTGAAGCGCTTTTACAACTATACTCATATTTGGCCTAAACTCAGCTTCGTACTGAACACAGAGAGCTGCAACAGCTGCTAGCTGCATAGTCAAAATGATAACCATAGTTAGCCTGAGTTTCCAATGGGAAGCGCAGAAGTACTAAATTTCTTGATGTGTTTCTATTTTGTGTGGCACATAGAGACAGAGAGAGAGAGAGAGAGATACCTTTGCAACTCCTTTAGGAGGATATTCTCCCTTCAGTTTTGGATCTACACATTGTTTTACTTTATCTTCACTCAATCTTGGGGTAGCCTACAGAAACTTAACCATGTCAACTACTATTGAAGAGGCAGGAGGAGGGTGATCGTAGGTAAAGAAAATTCAACAGGGAGGGCACTTAGATGAGGTATAATTGTAGTTTCACTTACCCATGTAACAAGACTTTGCTGTCCACGAGGCATGGTATGATCAACAGGCTTTCTCCCTGTGAGCAGCTCAAGAAGAACAACACCAAAACTGTAGACATCACTTTTTTGAGTCAACTGGCCAGTCATTGCATACCTGTAATTTTACAAGACACAAAGAAGATGAGAATCAATATAACTCAATAAAATTATAAAAAAAGGAGACGAGTTGAGGTGATTAGAGAAAGCAAATACTAATAGTATTTGGAGAACACGTGTGAGAATTAATATATCTTAAACAATCAAATCATAGATGTGACATACCCAAACATTGCAATAAATTCCGAAAGCTTATTACCTAAATAGTACGATCCGTGAAAACTATCAGCATATATAAATTCAACCACTTGTTTTACAACAAAACACAACTTAGATTGCTGATTAGTTATCAAATTTCAATCTAATAACAAATACCACCAGATGACGAAGTGGAACCACAAACATTTTCGTAGTGGGGTGACTAGAAAGGAAGCCTTTGCAAGAACAAATTCAACAAGGAAAGCTAGATATTGATGAGGAACTTAAACAAATCTAAAGAAAGAGCTAAAAAACTAATCAGTTGACAATATTGTGATAGTTCCAAGTTCTAATGGTGCTTATAATTCTCAGTGATAGATCTCAAATTTCAGCAACATCTGAACAGACAAACCACAGAAAGACAGCACTTAAACATCTAACCAATTCATATTTTAATGCAAGATAACATATACATCTATAGATCCCAAAAACAAAACAAAAACAAAGTAGTAAAAACATAGAAAGAAAAGAATATCAGGTTCTGGAAATTTACTCTGGAGCATGGTAACCAAAAGTTCCTAACACTCGAGTGGAATGAAGGCGTGCAGCCATGTCAGGGGCCTGATTTGAAAGGTTAAAATCAGCTACTTTTGCTTTGTATTCTTCAAAGATAAGTACATTGCTTGATCTGATATCTCTGTGAATGATAGCCGGTTGAATTTTTTCATGCAAATATTCCAACCCCCTTGCTGCATCAACTGCAATTTTAACTCGCTGCATCCAGTCAAGAGTTGGTCCTGGTTGTGCCCCTTGAACTCCCTTTCTGCCTGTAAAGCAAACATAATCCTAATTATACAAAGAGCTTCTTAGATATGAATTATAAGTGAAGAAAGGGCATGATATTTATACCATGCAATATGTCATGAAGAGAGCCCATAGTTGCAAACTCATACGCAAGTACACGAAGGTTTCCTTCAACACAGTAACCATGCAACTCAACAAAATTTTCATGCTTCAATCTAGAGACCATGGAAACCTGAAATAGCATCAAGTGAGAAAGTTAGAAAACTGACAATAACCATGCATAAAGAGATGTAAAATATATATAAATTATGAGAATTGTTTTCTTGAAAGACAAGACATGCCTGGGTCAAAAACTCAACATTTGATTCTGGTTCTTGTGAAACATCAAGCTTTTTCACGGCAACAGCTTTTCCATTGTTTAAGGTTGCATAATACACCCTTCCATAAGATCCTTCACCAATCAAGGCCTTCGATCCAAAGTTGTCAGTCTTCTCCTTCAGTTCATCTAAAGATAATGCTGGCACTTCAATAGGCGGTGCTGTCTTTTGTGTTTCAGGTTTGACAGGAGTAGACACCTTGGCTCCTTTTTGGTTGCCTAAAAAGCATAAAAATGACATGTGACATCTTTTCACAACAGTGGCAATAGAGTACAAACCTCCCAGCTTAAACAAACTCATTAACACAATTAAATTCCTAGGGCTTATTTTTATATAAAAAGCAACAAGATAGCAATAAAAATAATTTATGATATTATATTGCACTATCAACCTGATGGAGGCATTCAGGTCAATAGAGCACATAGCAACAAGTAGTTATACAAAATGAGAAGATAGTCTAGAAGGCTCAAGTTTAATCTGCTCCTCAAAATC
Organism: Cercis canadensis; assembly: GCA_003255065.1. Taxonomy (NCBI): domain Eukaryota; kingdom Viridiplantae; phylum Streptophyta; class Magnoliopsida; order Fabales; family Fabaceae; genus Cercis; species Cercis canadensis. The sequence goes on along the minus strand of QAOA01006222.1, from coordinate 63,191 downwards.
AAGACTATAAGGGCTCAAACCTAAAAGCCTTAGATCCATATATGCACAATTCTATCCCACAGCAAACTAAAAAAGTTACATCCAGCAGAAATGAAGTGGCTTATGACAGAATAAGTCATTAAAAAGCTCTGTTCATAATATCACACCACTTTTTTTAGTCTTTCTCCACTTAGAGAGTTTTCAATAGCTACATAATGAGGCATATAGAACATACCATCTCCATAATTCCTTGGGCTTTTTAGGTGCTCATTTTCATTGGATGGATAAGACTCTTCAACCTGACAAGTACAACAAAGCCACCGACGCATCCTGGTCCTCTTTCTCAAATATAAGTCGTCTTTGGTAGTTCTTTGATCTTCCAGGCGTACAAAATAATGGGGTGGAGAAGCATGTGACTGCATAATGCCACAGGAAGTGTAAATACCAGAAAACATGATCTTATAAGTGAACTACAGATCAACTTAGAAACTCCTCAAACTAACTAAAATTTCTAGTATAACGGTCTATAGCAATATAAAAGGAAATAGACTCAGCAAATAGGAGGTCTATGAGCTCATTTCCAGTTATTGGACCATGAATACTTTTGTAAAGCAAATAATTATAGAGAATGTCCGCAAAAAACCTAAATTTTGTAATTAAAGAACTTCAGAGCATCATAATTAATGTCTAGAAACTGTATGCTAGATAGGTAGATTTCATTTTTGGCTCCTAATACAGGACCATTTTGGCACCCTACATTTGGCCTATGACCTTGATGTCAAAAAATTTATCATGTTTATCAAGGCTACACATCTTTCCTGAATGCCATCCATCATAAATATAGGTTGCATCACATTGATAACTGTATAATTTGTAGAATTTCAAAATTTGCAGGAAAGGTCTACCGCCCTTAAAAGATCCCAGAAAAATACATCAACAAAGGCCATTGTCAACGGGTTTTCAATTATGAATTACCGGATTATAAAAAGGACTGGGTCAAAATCCTACATTACTGGAACATTTAAATTAGTTCCAATTGAGACATTAGACAAAGAAGCTAGGTGATGAAAATACTTCCAAATTCATAAGGGATTGTATGATAAAAAGAAACAAAGGCAAACGTAACATGAGAATCATGAAATAAAACTTTGAAATTCTGCCTCACACATAAAATTCATCAACTATTCACACGTCCCACAACCAATTACATGGAAATGGATAACATAATTAATTATTACCACAAGACCACGACGATGATGAAAGTTCCTGCTGTCCATAAAACACGAAGACAAAATTCAAACCGAAAATTTACAGATCAAAGCATAACCCAGAAACAAATTTCTGGAATTACCCCAAAATCCAATCCAATTCGATTCAATGCGGAACACCCAAAGAATCAAGAGACCCAACAACACCCAAAAAGCCAAACAAAAAATTCAACGATCAAGTACACAAATATGAGAAAACAATCGCCCAAATATAGAAAGCACTCAAAAATGAAGATGAAATCAAATAAACAAAGAAACGAAAATAGAAAAGATAATTGAAGACCAAGGCGGTGGTGGAAAACGAAACAAATGGAAATTTAAGCAAATAAGAATTGGAAAAATGACAGATTGGCGAACCAAAATTAGCCCTAGATCAGAACCGAAATTACAGGTTTTGGTGAGAGAGAAAAGGAGAAATACCTTTGTTTCTCCAACCTCTCTCTTTTCTCTTTCTAGGGTTTGTTTTAGTTTTGCTTTTGTGGGATTAGAGACAGGTGGGTTTCAGAGGTTTGATTTGGTTTTCGCTTTTGAGGTGTAAGGTAGAGGAAAGACAAAGAAGCAACGCGGGGAAGAGGTTTTAATAGGATAATAACAATTTCTAACAACTCTCTCTCTCTCTTTTATATAAAAAAAAATGAAAAGAATAAACTTGTTTTGGGTTTTACTTCGTAAAAAAGGACTGAGGGGGGCGGTGGAGAAGGAGAAGGAGAAGGAGGAACGTATAGTCCAACTATTCCCTGTACTCCTTTGGACCTTTTCCTCTGTGTTTTTGCCTGTTTTTGTGTAGACTAATCTCAGTTATATAATATTGTTAGTTATATTTTCTCAAATTAAAATAAATTATATAAAGTTGTCTGAACTTATTTTTATTTGATAAATTATTTTTTGGCATTGAATAGGTGGAAATAGATTTTTTTAGTTAATAAGATTTGAACTTTAAACTTTTAGTTTTTTTAAAAAAAATTCCTAAATAAAAAGTAAGAAAAAATGTAAATTATCCTCTTAAATTTTATTTTACGTTCGATTTACTCTTAAACATTTCAAAACTTACAAAAGAACGCCTATACTTTTAAAATATGTAACTTAACCCATTCCATTAATAGATGTATAAAAATTAAAAGAAGTCTACAGGAAAGAGTCACATGATAGTGATTAACATTTACTTTTCTGATTAATAATAAATTAAAGATAAAATTGGCACATAAGAGTCATATGATGACTAAAATACAGTTTAATCACCGAGCATAAGGCATTCTCAAAAAGGTTCATCACCTATCATTTTCGCTTTATTTAAATCATTATGTTATGATGCCGTTTAGCACACTAACTTGAGTGCTTGTGTGTCTAGTTAAAAAATGACATGGTAACTTGAAATGTCAACTAAGACGACTAAAATATTGTTTTGGTCCTTGACTTTTATGTACGTTCTCAGTTTAGTCCATGAGCACAAAGTGTTCTTTAAAAGGTCCCTCACATATCATTTTAGCTTCATTTAAATCCTTTTATCAAGATGCCAATTAGCACACCAACGAAAGTGCTTATGTGTCTAGTTAAAATATGATATGACAGCTTGAAATGCTAACTAATACCTCAAATAACTCAACCACATCAAACGACAACGTTTTATTTTAGCTTATCTTGACCTAGGTAGTGTTTGTTTTTCATGTCATATAATTTATTTATTTTTACTAATGTATTTGTATGTTTGGGAAGTTTGGATTATGGCTTTCATGTTATGTCATGTAATTTTATTTTATTTTTGCTATTGATGTAATGTAATATTTGTCTGTAATGAAAATAAATCACATGTGTAAATTTGGATTATGACTTTTATGTCATGTATTTTTTATTTTATTTTTTGCTATTGATTTAATGTAGCATTTGTTTGTTAAAGAAATGGATCATATAGGTAAGTTTGGATTTCATGTCATGTAATGACATTACATGTAGCAAAGAGAAAATTACATGACATGAAAGCTATGATTCAAACTTATCATATGATCAATTTCCTTAACAAACAAATGCTGCATTAAATTAATAGCAAAAAAAAAAAAAATACATGACATGAAAGTCATAATCCAAACTTACACATATGATCTATTTTCATTACAAACAAATGTTACATTACATTAGTAGCCAAAAAAAAATGACATGAAAGTCATAATCCAAACTTCCCTAACATACAAATACATCAATAGCAAAAAAATAAAATAAAATTTACATGACATGAAAAACAAACACCACTCAAGTCAAAACAAGCTAAGATAAAACATTGTCGTTTGATATGGTTGGGTTATTTGGGGTCTTAGTTGGCATTTCAAGCAGTCATGTCATCTTTTAACTAAACATATAAGTACTGTTGTTAGTGTGCTAAGCGGCATCCTAACAGAATGATTTAAATGAAGTGAAATGATAGGTGATGAATTTTTTTGAGAACACATTGTACTTAGGGACTAAACTGAGAATCTGCACAAAAGTCAGTGACCAAAACAATATTTTAGTCATCTTAGTTGACATTTCAATCTGTCATGTCATCTTTTAACTGGACACATAAGCATTTCGTTAGTATGTTAATTGACATTTTGAAGAAAGGATTTAAATGAAACGAAAACAATAGGTGAAGAATCTTTTTGAGGATGTCTTGTACTCAATGACTAAACTGTGACCATGCACAAAAATCAAACACCAAAATAGTATTTTAGTCATCACATGACCAACTTCTCCTTCATCGTACCCCTTTCCCCGCTCTGGTTCACAGAAGAAACAACGTTGGCCACGGAAGTAAGTGGTCAGCTTGTTGATCAGGTCTATCACATCTACTCTTGTTGATGAAATTGAATCTAATAGCAAAATACCCTAAAATCATAAGCTTCTTGAATTACCAGGAGCTGAAAATGGAAGTCTTGGCCATGGATTGTATGCTAGAAATTGAATACTATGAGCGTAAGGAAGCAATTGAAGCTATGTTGAAGGAGGGTTCGATAAAAAAGCTTATGAAATTGCAGAACTAAGGGTGATTTAATTGGCTTGGGTGGGCATGATGAGGAAGAACACAAAGGATTTGATAAATCCCCTTCTTCCTCTGCCTTTGTTTCCTTTTTTTTTTATTCTTTTATTTTTTGGCCAGGATTCCTCTTCCATTTATTCTCTACTTTCTTTTCATCTTTTTTCTTCAATGAAGTCTAGCTTCTTCTACTTTGCTACTAAGCTTGAGCAACCACCATAACCACTTCTAAGTCTTAAACTAGTATTTAGTTCTCAAGTTGTGGAATTTGAAAGGGTACCATTTTCATGGTGGGTTCATTGGGGTTGATTTTCTACTAAATATGAAGGGGAAAGGGGTGATGTTTGGGGTTGACTAGCTGGGACGCAACCAATTGCAGTCATTTTATCAATACCTTGATTCTTTTGCCTTATCTTCTCTGCTTCGATGCCTACGACAATGGGGAAGGTTTCGAGATGGGAGGAAGAAGATAGAGAGAGAGAAGCAATATGGTCACTAACTTTTCCCTGAAAAGTATTAATACTTGTGCCCAATAGACACTGTTTTACTATTGAAAATATTCAAAATTGGGTTAATTTAACTCTTATCATATACTTTGATTGTTTTAATATTTATCCACCTTCTATAGTTTACGGGTACATAAAATTTAGAGAAATGACTAAAATATAATTTATTACTGAAATACAACAACTGAGGGAGACATGTGACAGTTATATATTGGATAAGTGACATCAACTAATTTTCCGTGTACTGGTATAATGGGTAATTTGATTTATTACAAATGTAATATGTAATTATGTTAGAATTATATTATTGTCAAAGAAATTCTGATAATTATAAAATAATACTCCACAAAATTTTTTTTACTAATTAAAAATTGGCCCCCATCCATTTAGTGAACCCACCACCACCACCTTTCGAGGGCCCCCCCAGCCCTCCACATGTCATTATCCTTTTGCCACTAACACCCCACTCACTCTCCCTATAACTCTTCTCCCTCATTTCTTCACTCTCTCTATTCTCTAGCCATGACAAGACCTTCCAAATCAAAAACTCCAACTCATTCTTAAATTAATCTCATGACACAAATAACTACATATGACCACTAAATTAATCTAAAGTCACATAAGCTCAATTGCATGGAATTACTTACTATACTTTTCCTCAAATAATTTACCACTAATCAAGTTCAACTGAAAAATATTCCGTGAAATTGAATTTAGATTTTATTCAATTTGGCCACAATCTCATGTTTTGGAAACTATTCAATTCAATACTTATTGTGTGAAGTTAAATTGGGATTTTTACATTAACACTAACCAAGTTTGAATGAAATGGAATGTCATGAAATTATATTTTCATCCCATCAATTTGTTACTCATCAAGTTCAATTGAAAAAAGATTCCATAAATTGAATTGGAGATTTTTAAATTTGATACTAATTGCGTGAAAATTGAAACTCTATATTTTCACCAACATTTTTTCAAAAATGAAGAATAATTGAAAATGATTCCATGAAAATTGAATAGATGCTTTCTCAATTTATGCATAATCCCAAGAGAAGAATTTCATAAATTTTCAATTAAGCCACTAATTAAGCTCAATTGAAAAAACTTTAACCCTTTTTTTTTTAAAAAAAAAAGGAATGGTATAGAAAGAGAAAAGAAAAAGGAAAAATTATTTTGTCACTCTCCTTGCAACTTACTCAAGGTACACCATATCAATAGCACAAAGAAAGCATTTATGGAGTCGAACAAAGCAAAAGATTAATTTGATTTGCACAAAGCAAAGTTGAGTATTGACTCTTGAGCCTTGACTATTAAGTAGTTATGATAATTTTATAAATTACACAATTAATAGTGGATATAAAATACTAAATTTTGTTTAGCCATAAAAATTATTAATTCCAAGAGAAGCCACTAGTTGTGATTTAGTAGTGAAGAATTTGAAGAAGTTACGGGGTTATCATATAACCAAAAAGTATTAAGCTTGAGAATACACAATATAAAACATTCTCTAGCATGCCAACATTACCAAAAAAACAATTTTGTTCATGAATTACATAATGGGAAAGATAATAATCACAATAAATTGCAAACATGTAAATTTAAAAGATTTCGAAAACAAGATGCCTAGTTATACCCATTAACCCATTAAGGAGTTAAGCAAATGTCAATATAGGCTTTTTGACACAAATATTACATTGTGTAAAAGTATTTACTCAAATATTACAAGTTTCAAACTATTTACACAAATATTACACTTTTTAAAAATTCAAAAATTAAAAAAAAAAAAAAATTTCGAACACGTGGGACCCACCGGACACGCCGTGGGCCTCACGGCGTGTCCCACATGGACACGCCGTGAGGCCAACGGCGTGTCCTAATAAGACAAAATTCGTCACTGGGCCCACAACTCTGGAACAATTTATGAATTTTGCCTGTTAGGACACGCCGTGAGGCCCACGGCGTGTTCGGTGGGACCCACGTGTCTAAAAATCTTTTTTTTTTTAATTTTTGAATTTTTAAAAAGTGTAATATTTGTGTAAATAGTTTGAAAGTTGTAATATTTAGATAAATACTTTCACAAAATGTAATATTTGTGTCAAAAGACCTGTCAATATATCATAAATTTATAATATTGTTGAGTATATCAATTAAAATTAAAATTTTCAAGTAAATAGTTTCAAATGTGAGAGTATAAAACATAATGATTGTGACCATTAAAAAAGAATGAGTAACACTATGTTTAAAATAATTTTCAAACGAAGAAAAAACAAAACTAGCCCTTTGACCATAAAGAAAGAATATGCAACAATGAGGCTTGGGCCAGCCATTACAATTCTTGTACTTATACATATATGAATTGGGTCACTTGTATTTAGAGCTGTCAAAATGGGTTGGGCCCGTCGGGTTGGCCCGTCCCGCCATGCAAAAGGGTTGGGTTGGGTTAAGGTTTTGCTGGCCCGTTTGAAAACGGGTTTCTGAGCTCGCCCCGTTTGGGTTACGGGATCGGGTCGGGTCGGGTCGGGCGGGCTGACCCGCCCGTTGTTTCCTTTATTTAAAAAAAAAAAAATTCAAATCTGAAATCCCTAAATCAGTAAATCCCAAATTCCCAATCCGGTTCCCCCACCCCAAATCGAAATTCCTTCTTTCTTTCTCTCTTGACAGAGACTCTCACACTCACTCTCTCGGTCTCTCCCTTTCCTCTCTCGGTCTCTCCCTTTCTTCTCTAGTTCTCTTGCGTGCATCGCCGGTCGCCGCCCTCTCCAGTCGCCTCCTTGGCTCCTTCGCAGAATCGCATTCGCACAGCTTCACCGCCGGCCTCGCCTCCTTCTCTTGCTCCATCGCATTCACAGGCTCACAGCTTCGCACGAATCGGGTTCGCTGTTTCTGGGTATGTTGTGCAAACCCTTGCTATTTAAATTTTGTGTTTGCTTCATTTAGTGGATTTAGGTTATTTATTTATGAATTGATGCACATTTGGGATAGTCTGGATGAACTGTTTGTTTGCTTATGAATTGTTTGTTTATAATTTTTTTTTTTTGGGCCTCTGATGTTTCTATTTCTCTTTGCTTATGTTGTTTGATTGCTTTGTGCTTGGGATGTCTTGTGATTGATGAAAGGAAAAGCCTTATTTGCTTGGGTTCGCTGTTTTTGGGTATGTTGTGCAAACCCTTGCTATTTAAATTTTGTGTTTGCTTCATTTAGTGGATTTAGGTTATTTATTTATGAATTGATGCACATTTGGGATAGTCTGGATGAACTGTTTGTTTGCTTATGAATTGTTTGTTTATAAATTTTTTTTTTTTTGGGCCTCTGATGTTTCTGTTTCTCTTTGCTTTTGTTGTTTGATTGCTTTGTGCTTGGGATGTCTTGTGATTGATGAAAGGAAAAGCCTTATTTGCTTCTATAATAAAATTGGCTACTGAGCNTGTTTGTTTATAAATTTTTTTGGCTACTGAGCTGAAGAGTGAAGACATAGGCTCTGTGCTTTCTTTGATTTTTGGAAGAACTAAATGATATATGTACTTCTGTCCTATTTTGGGCTGGGCCTAGTTTTCCATTTCTGAAGTTTCTTGAATTCTATAAAAGTATTACTTGTACGTTGTTGTAACAGTAGTTTATTTTATTGATTAGATAAATCATGGATTCCTCCACTATGAATCAAAGTATTAATTTGGATGATGATGAATTGAAAATTGCTATGAATGAGTCTATTTCAACAACTGGTGGAGGTGATGGGCATGGGGTGGCTGCTAAAAGGCCTAGACAATCATCATCTGATGTTTGGAACTATTTTACAAAAAAAGGGATTGGTAAAGATGGGATACAAAGGGCAGAATGTAATGCATGTAAAATAGAGTATAAATGTGGGGGTAAAGAATATGGGACTTCTACGTTAAGACGTCATATACCAAGATGCAAACTTATAAAATTTCATGATGTGGGACAAATGATTGTTGATGCTGATGGCAAAATGAGGTCTAAAAAATTAGACCAAAAAATTGCACGTGAGTTATTAGCCAATGCAATTATCAAACATGATTTGCCTTTTTCATTTGTTGAATATGATGACATTAGAACTTGGATGAAGTATTTAAATCCTAATGTTATTCCTATTTCAAGAAATACTCTTGTTGGTGACATTACAAGAATATATTTGAGGGAGAAAGAGAAGCTTAAACAAGTTTTGGCAAAGAATAAGAATAGAATTTGTTTAACTTCAAATGTGTGGACTGCATGCACTAGTGAGGGTTACATTTGCTTGACTGGACATTTTGTTGATGATAATTGGAAATTGAATAGTAAAATTCTTAGTTTTGCTCATATGCCTCCTCCACACTCGGGGGTTGAATTAGCTGCAAAATTGAATGAATTTTTGAAGGAATGGGGGATTGAGAAAAAGATTTTTTCTTTGACTTTAGATAATGCATCTAGCAATGACAATATGCAAGATATTTTGAAAGAACAATTGTCTTTGCATGATAGCCTATTATGTGAAGGAGAGTTTTTTCATGTTCGTTGTTTAGCTCATATATTGAATCTTATTGTCCAAGAAGGCTTGAAAGTGGCTAGTGTAGCTTTGCACAAGATTAGAGAATCTGTCAAGTATGTGAAAGGTTCAGAAAGTAGGATGCAAAAGTTTGAAGAATGTGTGAGGGAAGTTGGTAATATTGACACTAATGTTGACTTGCGCTTGGATGTGTCTACTCGTTGGAATTCAACTTATTTGATGTTAGATAGTGCCATCAAATATAAAAAGGCTTTTGCTTCTCTTCAATTGAATGATAGGAATTATAAATATTGTCCTTCATTTGAAGAGTGGAAAAGATGAGAGAAAATATGTGAGTTCCTAGAGCCATTTTATGAGACTACCAACTTAATCTCTGGTTCTTCTTATCCTACATCAAATTTGTATTTTATGCAAGTTTGGAAAATTGAAGTTTTGTTAAAGGAAAACTTGATGTGTGAAGATATGGTGATAAGTGACATGTGTAGAAGGATGCAAGGAAAGTTTGACAAGTATTGGAATCAATACTGTTCTGTGCTTGCATTTGGGGCTGTTCTTGACCCACGCATAAAATTTTCAATGTTGGAGTATTTTTATTCAAAGATTGATAGTGATCCTACTAAATGTCAAGAGAAGTTGTCCATTGTTAAGACAAAACTGTACAAGCTTTTTGAGCAATATTCCAATGCTAATGTACCAAGTTCTTCTCAATCTCAATCTCAATCTTCTATCTCATTTACACCTAGGACAAGTGGAGGAGGAACAAGAAACAAGGGCAAAAAAATTCTTGATGTAAGTATTCTAGTAGTTTTTTTTTTCTCGTATTATCTAATATGTTTCTCTATTACTTTTTTTGTGATAACATGCTTTAATTAATGTAGGAAATTAAGGCATATGAAAACCAAACTATTACAAATGCTGGAAAATCTCAATTGGATCTTTATTTGGAGGAGCCAAAGCTTGAGTTTGGGTATTATGAAGATTTGGATGTATTGGACTATTGGAAGAATCATAGGCATCGGTATCCAACTCTTGCACTAATGGCATGTGATGTTTTGGCTATCCCTATAACTATTGTTACATCAGAATCAACATTTTCTATTGGTGCTCGTGTGCTTACTAAGTATAGAAGTTGCACCCTTCCTGAAAAAGTGCAAGCTCTTATTTGCACTCGCAATTGGTTGCATGGTTATGTTAATGGTAATTTTATTAACAAATTATTTGCACTATGTTATTTATTTAGTTGTGGGATTGGTTTATTATGATTTTAATTTTTAACTACTCTTATCTTTGTGTATTGTATATGTAGATAATGAAGATTGTGCAAATTTTAAAACAACTTTGTCACAAGATGGATCAAATGTTGTTTTAGAGATTAATGAAGATGAAGGAAAAGGAGAAGAAGATGATGATTTGAATGATGTGATGGTTGATGAATTTTGAAAAACCTTGTATAATTTGTTTTAAAGATTATGTTGTCATGTTGGATGTTGTTGGTATTGGTCTTCTTAGACTTGTAACTTGTTGGACGATGATTATTTGTTAATTGTTACTTTGTTAGAGTATTTAATTAGTTTTGGTTCTCTCTTGGATGATTTGAATTATGTAATGGAAAATTATTTGTCATTGATTTTATGTTTATCATTGATTTGGACTATTATTATTATTGATTGGCTGTTTTTTTTTTTTTTTTTTTTTAATTTTTGGCGGGCTAGCCCGCCTAACCCACAACCCATAGTGGGTTGGGTTGGGTTGAGGTTTTCTCAGCCCGCCCCGCCCCGTTTGGAGGCAGGTTGAGGTGGGTCGAGGCGGGCCAGCCCGTCTTGACAGCTCTACTTGTATTTAAAATACAACAATAAGAAGGCCAAAAAAAAAAAAAATAGTTAATATGTTGCGGGTGAACAACACACACTTGGCTACCTAATTATTCCTTACTAAAAAATAAATTTTTATTCTAAATTCTTCCTTAATAAATGTTAAATACCTAATTAATCCCTAATTTAAAGTTAAGGGTTTTTTTTTTTAAAAAAAATAAAAATAAAATAAAGATCGTAGCATCTTCTTCTTCCTCCAGCGGGTAAACCCACGACCCGAATGGGTCGCAGCCATAGAAGCTCAATTTCGAGCTTTGCGCTCCTTATTGGCACCCAGCGTTTCAATTTTCGTGTCTTCCCTTTCCACCTATTAAGAACAGTGGGATATCCCCTCTATAAATACCTTCACTCTTGTCGCAATCCCCAACCCACATCTTCTCTTGTTGTTCCTTTTGGCTTTTGCCTCGTCAAAGAGTGTTTTCCTCTCTAATCCTCAAATCAAAGAAGAAAGGAAGCAATGGGTGGAGGGAACAAGATGGGTATCAAAAGGCTAAACCGTCCATAAATGACCAGCATTAAAATTGGTAGTCACTGAGGCAGCAAGATGGGCATCAAAAGGACGATTTTTGATAATAGCAACCAGTACTTAGTTCACAATGTGATTTTGAAAACGGAACAGAGGCTTCGTTGATTTCATTCATACAGAGATTGTTGAAAAAAAGTCCTGAAACTGTAAGGAAACTGGAAAATAATCATCATAATGTTTGACGGGTACTACTTAGTGCTCATCAATTTCAAGTTCGAAGGTTGAGGTGCTGGTATGAGTTAGGGAAAAGAATGCATAAGAGGGAATCGCAACTTTCCAATTTTGATTCTAACATTTATAATTTCGCACATGTTGTAAATACAACAACTTCTGGGCAAATACATAATTTCATAAAACCTTCTTCACCAATCACTTAACCGACAGCATGTCATAATCCCATTGGCCAAGTACTGTAGTGTTAATTATTGCATTTCAACAACAAGTGGCACCAATGCAACAACAAGTGGGCACCCAAGTGTTATAAAACATTTACACAAATATTCTTTCTAGTTTATTATGAATGGGATTTATATTATGTTAAAATTGAAAATAAGAGATATAAACAACTTATGAAACAAAAGAAGGGAAGTTTGGGTTAAATGACTCAATAATGATATTTGGATAATAAAAAATCAAACAACTATGTTTTGAAACAATTTATCAAAATATTAATGTTTTGATTTTTTTAATATAAACAAAAAACAATGTTTGACACAAAGGAGATACTTGTTTGACTGTTGAGTCACACCATTACACACTGGCATGACATGTTGAGTTGAGCCATCATGTAATGGCGCGACTCAAAGTATGCTCTCATCTAATCAACAAAACTAATGTTAGAGAGGAATATTGGGTAGCACCACAACTTCCTAGTGTGACCTATTTACTCGTGCATGTCTTTGAACGAGTCAATACGAGGGCATTAGGGGACTATAAGGTCATGCCACTACTTCCTGGCGTGACCTGTTTAGTAGTGCCAGACATGAATGGCGCGACTAACTTTATGAATGCCTTGTTGTTTTCAGTGTTTTCGATCTTCAATTCTGTAGAGGAAGTTATGCCATTACATTTTGGTGTGATCTTTTCTATAAATAGTCATTTTCCCATCTCACCCAGCATAACTGAGAAATCCATTTGAGGGCAAGGTGTGACTTCAATAGTGAAACTCTCGTCATTTCAAAACATGTATGTTAATGTTTGTTTTAATATTGTGTAGTAGAGTTTACATGCGCTATATAGGGTGTATATATAGAGAAAAACCCAATTTATTCCTTCAATTTATGCTCATGTGCGATTTGCCTCAAAATGTTTAGAAAATTACAAAAAACCCCATTAACTACTAAAATTTATGCAAAACCCCCTTTCTTAGTCGGCCATCCAAAATTGGATGGAAAATATTATGGGCTTTGCACATGAAGCTCATTAACCCCAAATCCCTTTCATTAACACCCAAATTAAGAGCAAAATTTCATACCACAGGTCGTCGTTCTATGTTCCCATAGCTTTATCAAGGCAACAATCCAATAGCTTTGCCGAATCATCGATGACGGCAGCAAATTTTGAATCAGCGGTAAACTAGTATTTTCGGGGTTGTGTGTATAGAGGAAGAAGAGGAGAGTGTGTGGTGGAGAAGGGTTCGTCACTGCAAACCAAAATTGCAATTTTCTCATTCAACTTGAAACCCAAATCCCTTACCTCTGTTCTTCAATCTTTCTCGCTATTTGCTCAAATTCTATCAGGCCGCCGAAAATGAGAAGGCCTCAACAAAAGAGACAAATTGTTGGCCTTCATTGTTTGGTAAAATTATTTTTCTATTTGTAATTTCATCTCCTTCATCCCGTCGTTCAAACTTTCTCAATTCTCACACATACATCAGAAATTCTAGTCTAAAATTTCCAAGTAATAATCCTTTCGAGCAAACAATTTCAATGTTATTTTGATTGATGGCATCTCGCCAGTGCATGTTGTTAAAGTTTATATTCCTTGGAGACAACAGGTAAGCTCCTTTTTTACTTTAATTTCAAATTTTATCTGAATTTAATCAAAAAAAGGGTTCTAGCATGGCCAAAAAGAAAATGGTCATCGCATCTTTTCTGGGGTTGTATAATTTTCTTATTTTTTGCTATGAGGAACAAAGATGGCCATGTTGCATAGGAATCATTAGATAGTAAAGCATGCAAAGAGAACAGAATGCTATATTATTATGTTTAGGTTGTGGAAAATATGAAAATTTCTTGTTAGATATTTGGAAAGTTAATTTGAGATTCATTAGATTTGTGATTTCATGACATTTGTGTGGGGTTAATGAGAGTGATGAAATTTTGCTTTTAATTTGGGCGTTGATGAGAGAGATTTGGGTTAATGAACTTTTTGCACGTGATATTTATCGTCCAATTTTGAATGACCATTAAAAAAAAGGCACACATTTTAGTAATTAATGGGGTTTTTTTTGTGACTTTTTAAATAGTTGGGCAAATTACATATGACCCTAAGTTAAATGGGATAAATTGGACTATAATGAATTAGAATTGGACTTTAATACTAAACACAATTTATTCTTTAGAGACATAAGAATAAGAATTAGAAATATATAAAAATATCGGAAAAGTCTAAAAAACTCCCTTCAACTATGCTCTAATTGCACTTTACCCCCCATTCTTCAAAAACGTAGGAAAGACCTCATTAAACTACGAAAATGTGCGTTTTACTTCCAAGCCCCAAACGGGCATCCATAAATAGATGGAAAGTGTCACGTGCTTGGCACGTGAAATGCTTAAATGGCTAATCCCCGTTAAAACTCAGATTAATCGCACACGTGAGAGGCACGTGGTCAATTAAACACCGAAATCATTCTCTCTCCCCGATTTGCCTTCTGATTTGGAGATTTTCAGAGAAATCCCTAAAGAAAGACTTGGAGGAGACATTTTTTCGAGAGAACTACATTAAAACTCAAATGTTGTGGATTCTCGATTGTGCTTAGCAGGAAATTGCGATACGTTGGATTTGAGGTCATAGGTGGGGTTGATAGCTTAGTCTTTCTGAGCCAATTCTTTCTCTGTTGAAATCGCGGGCCCAAAAAATCGATACCAGGTAATCGAAAACAAAACTTAACTCTATAAATTCTGTTTGGTGTTGTTTTTGTTTGTAAATGAAAACTGTTTCTCCTTTCTCACCCAAAATAAATGGAAGTGGTCATATGAATTTTGATTAAAATGTACTTGTTCCGTTGGAAAATGGTTGGGAAAATTTTGTTTTATTTGCTGCAACAGAGAAATATCGATAGACAGACAGCATAGAAAGAAATTTAGTGTTATTTTGCATATGGTTTAGGAATTTTGCACGTGAATATTGTTGTTTCACATTGAGGAACATGGTTTAGGCTTTGGGCTTTTTTGTCTTTGTTTTGTCATGTGGTCCTGGAGCTACTGTGATGTGATGTGGTCCAAACATGTGTTTGTTTTTATTACAGCATGAATTATATTGGGTTTGAGTTGTATTATGGAAGGGCACTTAGGTATTTTCCCTCCGTGAGATATGAAGGTGGGGTTAAGGAATCTATAGATGAATTTGATATTGATTATTTGTCTGTAATTCATTTGAGTAAGCATATAATTGAAGAAGGGTATGGAAATGCTGAGTTTGTGTGGTATAAGTTCGATGATGAGTCTTTTGAGGATGGGATTAAGCCCTTTCTTACTGACAAGGATGTGAGGCAGATTTTGAATAGCATAGGTAAGAGAACTAATAGGGTGTTACAATTATTTGTTGAGCACCATGTGGACACAACTGAAGTGAGTGAGGAGCCATTGAGACTGACAGCTGAACCTCATGTGGACATGGCTGATGAAAGGGGTAATGAAAATGCCAGTGCAGGAGACAATGCTGAAATACCAATGGCAGAAGGTGAGAGTAAAGGTGAGGGTGAGGAAGTTAATTTAGATGGCTGCGATTTTGAGGATAGTGATTATGCTGAGTATGTAGATTTATTTTGTGAAAATGAGGAAAATTTGAGTAGGTTCTGTGATGATATGGGACATACTGAGGCTTATAATGAAGCTGGCCCAAGTGCTGAGGCAGAGGCAGAGGCTGAGGCTGAGGGCGAGGGACAAGGCCCAAGTGCTGAGGCAGAGGCAGAGGGACAAGGCCCAAGTGCTGAGGCAGAGGCAGACGCTGAGGGTCAAGGCCCAAGTGCTGAGGAAGTGAGAGGAGGCCCAAGGCCTACAATTGTGGTAGATCATGATGGTGAGGCCTAGAGTGACTATGATGAGTCTGATGTTTTGTGTAGCCCGGATGAGGAAGGCAGTTATCAGCCCAAGAGAAATAAATACCCAGAGTTTAACCACCATAATGACATGCAGAAAAAAATAAGGCTTCAAGTTGGTATGAAGTTTGCCAACTTTAGCGTTTTTAGGGATGCCTTGAAACAGTACTGCATCGAGAATGGCATTGACTTCCTATATAAGAAAAATGAGGCAGCCAGAATAACTGTTGAGTGCAAGAGGAAGTGTGGCTGGAGGATGCATGCCTCAAAGAACCAAGAAGGCAGTACTTTTCAAATCAAGTCATGGGGAAACCAAGAACATACTGACTGTGCTTGGGAAAACAACAATAGGAAGGAAAATTCTGCTTGGCTGGCCAGAAAATATCAAGATCATATTCGAGATAACAAGGGGAAATGATAGAATGATACTTTCATAAATCAAGTGGCACGAGATTACTCTACACAAGTGTCAAGGTGGCAAGTGTACAGAGCCAAGAAAGTTGCAAAACAAAAAATTGAAGGCACACATAAGGAGCAATATGCTCTATTATGGAGTTACTGTGCAGCAGTATTGCTTTATAACCCTGGTTCTACACTGAAGGTGAAGGTAGAAAATAGGCATTTTCAGAGATTCTATGTGTGTTTGGATGCTGCCAAAAAGGGGTTTAAATTCTGCAGGCCTCTTATACATCTAGATGGTTGCTTCCTGAAAGCAGGGATGGGTGGCATGTTACTAGCTGTTGTGGGAAGGGATGCGAATGACAACATGTTTCCCATTGCATATGCAGCATGTGAGGCAGAAATGAAGGAGACATGAGAGTGGTTTTTAGAGCTCTTGATAGCTGATATTGGACCTTCAAATGAACATGGTTGGATCTTCATGTTTGACCAACAAAAAGTAAGTTATGACCTATCCATATGTGTTTTGGTTTACTGTTTCCCATATTTAAACTTGTTTTATATTCAGATTATAACTGTATATATGTTTCACTGTTTAACAATATAGGGCTTGAAAGAGGTTTTAGCTGAGATGGGGGTAGAGCACAGATTTTGTGTAAGGCATTTATATGCTAACTTTAAGGTGAACTATAAAGGACAGGTATTGAAAATCAATCTATGGAATGCTGCTAAGGCAACAACAGTGGCTGAGTTCAAGTTTCATATGGGTGAGATTCACAAGCTCAATGACCAAGCTGCTAAATGGTTAGCAGATAAACACCCAAGAACATGGTCAAGGCATGCCTTTAGTTCAAGAGCAAGATCAGCAGCCTTGCAGAACAATCTGTCAGAGACCTTTAATGCTTATGTGCTGCCTGTAAAGGACAAGCCTATCATAACAATGATGGAGATGATTAGAAGAATGTTGATGAAGAGATTTGCAACAAAGCAAGTAGGGATGATGAGCTATACTGGAACAATTTGTCCAAGAATAGCAGCACAGTTGGAGAGATCGAAGTTAGAGGCCATGAATTGTATATGCCATATGAATGGAGCTGGGAAGTTTGAGGTGGACAGTTGGCAAGGTCAGAGGAGAGTTGTGGATTTGGTGGCCAGGACATGTTCCTGTAGGCTTTGGGACATTACAGGGGTGCCATGTGCACATGCTATTAAGTGTATTTATGCCCAAAGAGAACAACCAGAGGTGTATGTTGATAAGTACTTCACAAAAGAGACATTCCTGAAAACATATGGGGTTATGATTAACCCTGTACCTGGTGAAGATGAATGGCTAACCATTGAATATGAGCCTGCATTACCTCCATTAGGTAGAACCCTCACAGGCAGACCTCAGAAGAATAGGAAGATAGCAGCTGATGAACCCTAAAATGCTAGCAAGATTAGTAGGGTTGGGGTGAGGATGAAATGTGCCAATTGTGGCCAGTTTGACCATAACACTCGTACTTGCAAGGGACCTGTGAACCCTAATAGAAGGGTATATAAGAAGAAGGCTACTACTAATAATCCTGTGAGTAACCAATTTCTGAACAATAATTGCATAACTTGTCTTGAATTTTTTAGTAATGTTTAATTTCATAATTTGGCTCCAGGTTGGAAGAAGAAAGAAGGTTGCGGCCCACAATGCCCAAAGTGCATCAAGTGCTGCCAATCCCTCATGTGAAGGAGAAGCACAAAGTCAAGCAAGTGCTGCTATGACACACCAACATGATGCACAAGGTTCAAGAAGGCAGACAAGATCGACTGCTGAAAGAGCCTTTATGACACAACCACCCACTAGACAAGCATCAATGACAGATGAAACTCACATGGGAGAGTCCACATCCAAGGGTAAAAGAAGAGCAGGACAAACACAGTAGGAACTGTGTCAACTGTGTGGGCCACTTGCTGTCTTCCATTATTTTTTGCTTTTTTAGATAAGGCCAACCAGGCTATTGTGCCTTTTGAGGTGTTTAGTTGGCAATTTGTGAGACAATTATATTTTTGGTGTAATGGTCCCAGAAGATGTATAAATATTTAGGCACTTTTTAAATGGGAAGTTTGTGGCCCATCTGTGAACCATTGTGAGGTACTTGTAATTGAAGTTAACATTATGTTTATTTTTAGATGAATCAATACTGAACCATGTTGTCAATACATGCCTACTTTCAGATGCTTATTGTCTTCATTTCATCTTGTATTCCTCCCTACCTATTCCTTGCATTTTGACTGTTACCAACTTGTTTTACTGCACAAGTTCTGGAATCCCAATTAATTCTGGTTTGTTGCCAGAACTTGTTGAACTATGTTTCAAATCTGGTTTGCTGCCATAGGTTTTAAATGGAAAATTGGTTTTACTGCATATTTTTTGGTTTACTCTTCAATTCTGGTGCACATTTTATAAATCTGGTTTCATTTTGCAATTCTGGGCAATCTGGTTTCATATTATTCAGTTCTGGTTTAATCATACTGGGCAATCTGGTTTGCTGCCATAGGTTTTAAATAGTGATTGATTTCTAGTTTGCATGTTCAATTCTGGTTTGCCTGTTGGATTATGGTTTAAGTGCACATTTTCTGGTTTACTCTTCAATTCTGGTGCACATTTTGTAAATCTAGTTTCATTTTGCAATTCTGGGATGCTATTACAATCAGGTTTCATATTGTTCAGTTCCGGTTTAATCATACAATAATATGGTTTGCTGCCATAGGTCTTAAATGGTGATTGATTTCTGGTTTGCATGTTCAATTCTGGTTTGCCTGTTGGATTATGGTTTTATTGCACATTTTCTGGTATACTCTTCAATTCTGGTGCACATGATGTGCATCTGGTTTCATATTGCACATGATACTCTTCAATCTGGTTTGTCTTTGAAATTATGATTTCTTATCATGTTCTGCCTCACTTGCTATGTCACCTGCTTCTGACTTGGGAATGGTGTCTTCTAAATTTAAATTCTTTATATCATAGACCAGCCACTGATCAGAAGCAAATAAATAACACATTACAGGAGCAAATACATAACATATTCCGTGGCCACCAAATTGCAAGCAAATTCATTTTCAGATCAATTTATTTTCATAGCCTGGGTACATAATAATGTCATGAAATAAAGACATTTCAAATAAAACTCATATTATAACAGCAAATGTGAAACACACCACCTATGTTACATCAACCTTTTTATCATTAATCCAAAGCCTATAATCCATGTCATTACAAGCATCAATCGCAACTTCTTTACATTGCGTTTTTGCAGTTTCAGCTCCTCTGTAAGTTCCCTGTTCTTCTTCACTAAAGAATTCATAACCTTTTCCTCTCTCTTACTCAAAGGAGGATCATACCAGCAGAAGTAATTACAATAATTATCTGACCCATATCTACTACACCCAAAAAATCTCCTGCCTGGGTTCTTTTCAGTCCAAGAACTTCGCATGCGGCATGGAAGACCACAATGGCACCACTGGATGTCTTCACCACAAATTCCAGATATCTTTCCAACACTGTCGGAAGACATTAATCACTTCAACCCAGAGTTCCAAATCTTCAGCAGATTTAAAACCCACAAGGTTCGGGGTTTAATTCCTTCTTCTATCTCTCTAAAAAATGTCTCCTCCAAGTCTCTCTCTAGGGATTTCTCTGAAAATCCCCAAATCAGAAGGCAAATCGGGGAGAGAGAATGATTTCGGTGTTTAATTGACCACGTGCCTCTCACGTGTGCGATTAATCTGAGTTTTAACGGGGATTAGCCATTTAAGCATTTCACGTGCCAAGCACGTGACACTTTCCGTCTATTTATGGACGCCCGTTTGGGGCTTGGGAGTAAAACGCACATTTTCGTAGTTTAATGAGGTCTTTCCTACGTTTTTGAAGGATGAGGGGTAAAGTGCAATTGGAGCATAGTAGAAGGGAGTTTTTTAGACTTTTCCCTAAAAATATTTCCTTTCATGTAGCTGCATGGGAAAGTAAACATTGTGAAAGTGAATTGCATTACTGTTGTTATAATTTAAACCAAGGTTGTCAAAATTGAGGTTTAACTAACTCGTTTTGGCCAAATAATATCATATTGTAAACTCAACTTATAAAACCATAAGAGTTTACCACAATTAATATATATAGTCACAAAACAAAAAAGTGAATTCAACAATATGTAATTTATCCAAAAATCATATCCCATAACTAGAACTATCCATGTTTATTATTTATTTACTAACTTATGAGTTTCTTATATTTTATTTCATGTTAATATTTTATTTTTGGTGAAAATTTATTTTTAGATGAGTGATGGGGGTAGTGTGATAGGGGTGGTTAAAGAAGGAGAAGGAAAAAAAGAAACTTAACAAACAGCACTTTGTGCAAAGGAAAAAAAAAAAACAAGACATCACTAAATGAAACTATGCATTTAGGACTTGGAAGTGGGACCAGAGAGGTGTCCTTCCTCAATCGAACTCATGCTCTGTGTCTCTCACATTTGGTTTTTGGTCTTCCTTTTCTGTCCTCTTCTTCATCCTTCATCCATGGTGGCTTATCAAAAGTGTGACTAAGGCTATAGATAGTGCGTAATCCCCGAAAGAAATGCAATAGTTTGACAGATACACCTGAAAACTGCAGGAAAGAAGTCTAAATATAAACTCACTTGGGGCGGTTTTACATGAGTTTAGGATTTCACTATGATGTCGCCACGAGTTCATCAGAGCTGATTTTCTACACGATTCAACTCACTTTTCTTACTTATCATTGTAAAATCTTATGATTTTATGAGTTGAATCGTGATTTTGACAACCATGGTTTAAATAATGCATGTATTTATTTGTTATTGTCGATGATGAGGAGTACTTGTGGTTTAAAATATAGGAAAAAGTTGCTTGTGTTAGCTTATTGTAATGGGAGAATGTACATTGGTGATCAGGGCCTCATGTATAAAGGGTCGAGCTCCACATGTTTGAACTTGAAGCGGAGTGTTTCATTAAATCGTCTAAAGGAGATAATACACTGAAAAATGGGTCTTGCTACAAAGTGGTTGGAAAAATGACATACAAATTCCATATAACCATTACTTTTTTCACCTATTGAATTCCATGATGATGATGACAACGTACCGTGCATGTCTATACCCATTACTAAGGGCCCAAAACACATATTTATTTATGCTTTTTCTGAAGTGTAAAGGGCTATTAGGGTTTGGTTTAGAGTTTGGGAGGGGGTGAAAGAGAAGCATGTAGGGCCGACCAACTAGGCAATGTGGAAAATGCATATTCAAATATGCGTTTTCTTAAGGAAAACACATATTTATTTCAGAAAACCATAAATAAATATGTGTTTTTCTCCTGAACCCAGGCCCGGATCCAGAATAACTAAGTAATCTCGTCGCTGATCCCATAGCTGATAGAATGCATAATGGGTTACCTTCCAATCCGTATCTTGCTTCGCCCGAATAGTACACGTCTCCAACTCATGGTTGTATTGCGAAGGATTCACCGAAATATGTAGCACACCCCCCAACTGATGAACCACTCGGTCAGGATAATGTGCCTCTATTATATCAAATGCACAGAGGGGTACTCGAGCATGCTAGATCTAAACTCTAGCGGTGCAAAATTGTGGCAACTGAAAATTACGATACGGCTGCCCCACGACTTGTACAACGAAAAAAATTACTTACACGTTTTAGGCATGGAATTTGTATATTTAATTAATAGCAACTTAACCCAAAATATCTACAACTGACTTACATCATGATCGACAAGACGATCAAAAGCGCGACAGAAGTTCACCTGGTTTCTGTTGAACCTGATGTGGTTATAAAGCAGTGGACGTTTCCACCTAATACATAATTTAAATTTATGATTAAATCTAATAGCATATGACCATGTATTTAAAAGAAATACATATTAAATACACTAACCTACATGCCACTGGATCGGTAAAAGGTTCAAGGACATGTTAGGGGGGACGGAGACAACGTAGGAAATCTCTTGTAAGCCCATGCCTGTAGAAGGAAAAAGCACCCTCCATAATCTATGGCCCGCTCGAGACTAAAGTTGCACAAGCTCTGGTAAAGGCGAGCAAGTACAACGGAACCCCAGCTACGTGTGCCAGAATTGTCCAAGTCGTCCAAAAGCTCTAGGTACATTAGATGGACATAGCCCCCAGTAGTATCTGGGATAAGCCACTCCCCAATTAACTGCAGAATGTATGCCCTCGCATAATACTGCAATACCTGTGGCTCTGCATCCTGTGGAACAACATCGAATGCCTGCCTCAACCAGGACGGCCAAACCTGGGAACCATAGATGACATTTGTGTCTGGCACTACTCTTAATAAACGAACAATCTCCTGGGGCCACAAAGGATGGAAGCCCCCCCCCCCCCCCCCACCAACAGCCTCACCATTAACAGTCAGCCCTAGCAATATCTCAACGTCTTGTAGGGTCACTGTACACTCTCCGAATAACATATGAAACGTGTGTGTCTCTGGACGCCACCGCTCCACCAATGCAAATATAAACTGTAAGTCTAACTGCATTGGCATGACACGGTAAACTGCACCAAATCCCGCCTTATTTAGATATGTGATCAATCTCGGATCTGGTTCGGCCGATCTCCTGTGAGCACGAGAGCGAATCAGTCTCGATCCCTAACATAAACCAAATTAACATTCCTTAAACTTATAAATAGACCGGAATAAAATTTGATAAATCCAAAAACACAAATCCAAAACACAAAACAAAACCGTCCACTAGAAATTAAAACCCCTAAACCCTAAATCCCTTATCCCAAACCCAAACTCCAAACCTTAAACCCTAAAATGAAAAATAAAACTCCAACCCTAAACACCAAATTCTAAACCCTAAACCCCATATCACAAATCTTAACCCTAAACCCAAAAACACAAATTTAAGATAACACATTTACTTTATCAATTTAATCATTCCTAATAACAAATTTAAACTAAGTAATCAATTAGTTCAATTAAATTAATACTACTACAAATATCTAAACTAAAAAATTAAGACAAAATTTTCAACTTAAACTAAACTAAGACAAAGTAAGATAAAAATTTAAACTAAACTAAAACAAAGTAAAATTAAAATTTAAACTAAACTAAGACAAAGTAAGATAAAAATTTAAACTAAAATATAAACTAAACTAAGACAAAGTAAGATAAAAATTTAAACTAAACTAATACAAAGTAAGATAAAATTTTAAAATAAAATTTAAACTAAACTAAGACAGAGTAAGATAAAAATTTAAACAAAAATTTAAACTAAACTAAAACAAAGTAAGATTAAAATTTAAACTAAACTAAGACAAAGTAAGATAAAAATTTAAACTAAACTAATACAAAGTAAGATAAAAAGTTAAAATAAAATTTAAACTAAACTAAGACAGAGTAAGATAAAAATTTAAACTAAACTAAAACAGAGTAAGATTAAAATTTAAACTAAACTAAGGCAAAGTAAGATAAAAATTTAAACTATAATTTAACTCTATCATTGTAATAATTATAACTAAAAAATAGGTAAATAACTAAGACAATTTCAACAAATATATACTAAAAGATAAGTTAAAATTTTACTAACCTCATTGTTCTATATTTCATTGGAGATATGATATGGTTGTAAAATTAACAAAGAGATGTCTACTGGTCCAGGTAAGGCCATTTTTTTAAGTAGAAAATAAAAATGAGATTGAGGAAGACACTGAAAAGGAAATGAGAAAGGGAGAAGATATGGTTTCAAAAAGGAGATGAGAGGAGAGTTCAATGGAAATGGGAGAGGAGGATGAGGCCGAGACAAGAGTGAAATGGAGAAATGGAGAAGAGAAAGTGAGAGGAGTGAGGGAGGAGAATGAGGGAGGAGAATGAGGCCGGAGAATGTGAAAGGGTGGGGTGGGAGGGTCAATGGTCAAAAGACATTTAAATGGATGTCAAATTTTCCAAAATCATAAAAACTTGTCAGTTAGTACTAGTGTACTACAAGCTTTGACGTGTCATTTTATTTCTAGTTTCTTAATGCACCTATTATTACAGTGCATAGTCCATGTTACCTAAATGAAAGTAACTTGTTGACTATCTAGTTTCAAATGTGTATATTTAATATTTATAAACGTCACCATGTTTCAATCAATTTTAGGGTTTAGGGTTTTAGGATTTTATTTTGACTTTAGGGTTTTGAGGTTTTGGGGTTTAAAGTTTTATTTTTGACTTTAGGTTTTAGGCATTTAGGGTTTAAGGTTTTGACTTTAGGGTTTAAGAATTTAGGGTTTGTTTTTGACTTTAGGGTTTAGGGATTTAGGGTTTAGAGTTTTATTTTTGACTTTAGGGTTTTGGGGTTTGAAATTTAGGAAGGTTTGGGCAAGGTGAAAAACACATTTTTGAATATGCGTTTTCCTTAGAAAAACCCATATTCAATATGCGTTTTCTTAAAGAAAACACATATTTGGATATGCGTTTTCCTTAGAAAAACTTATATTTGAAATATGCGTTTTTTCATTTCCCAAGAATCGACCTTTTAAATTTCAGCGTTTTCACAACTTATTTCAGCGTTTTTTTTTTTAAAGAAAACGAGTTTCTTATTTTGGTGTTTGTTGTTTAAAACGCTAAATTATTTTAGCGTTTTCTGATAAAAACGCGTACGCGTTTTTTAGGCAAAAAAACATACCCATTTTGGTAAATACTTTGAAAAGTAACCTATTTTCGTATTTATTTTATAAAAAAGCATTATTTCAGTAAAAAAAAAAAAGCCCTATTAACTGGTAGTCAATGAGTTGAAAATTTTGTTAACTCTGCAAAACATGCAAAATCAGCAAACCAACCAACTTTTCCCTACATGTCGCTTTTAGGGGGTGTAGCATAGCACCCCCTTGAATTTTTTTTATTAATTTATGCATGTTTTGTCTTGTTTAATTAGATTCATTAACAAGTTAGCCTAAAACAACTTAAATAACTAAAGAGAAAAAGCCAAAATTTTTGTTAATTTTTAGTATTATTACAAATAAAATTAGTTTAAAAAATTCAAAAAAAAAGAGACTAGCCCGTAAAGGCCGGGCTGGGTTGGCATTATGCCAGCTCGTACCGGCTCGTTTCCTAGCTATATGTGCAACATATCAATATTGATGATGTAGTTGAAGGCCATTAAAGTCAACATGGTACACAATGACCACCCGCTGAGCCCCTTTATTCTCCAAGGAATTCTCTACATGATGCGAGTGAAGACAAGGATTACGTGCCAAGAGACAATGATTCCAATGATGACGACGCCAGTGCACTATCCCTTGATTTGAATTTACCTATTGAACCGTCCCTAGTAGTTGTGGCCCCCCTTTAGTCTACACCCTTCCATCGCCGTAAATTTACTGCATTAATTAAGAGGCATTGCGGATAAACAAAGATGTTGAATGAAACATCCCCTTGGGAAGTTAGGATATAGGGGATGAGTTACATATTGGGCAACAATTCCAACCAAAGAGGCCTTCCGAGTAGCAGTTAAGCAATACTCGATACACATGCATCAGACTTTTGTAGTGAAGGAGTTTGACCAAAAGATGATGAATTTGGTATGTTTGAGATATGGAGAGGGCTGCAACTGAAGACTGAGGACATTATTAAGAAGTAAAAGCAAAGTGTGGGAAATTAGGAAGTTTTATGGTCCTAATAGCTGCACAAATCCTGGCCTCACTCAAGATCATAGAAAGTTAGGGGGCCTTTAATTTACCCCAGGCAAAAAATAGGGTTATATAACCCCATTCTAGGTGGCACAATCATCACTGCTTCTTGTGCTATGTGTTAAATTTAGTAGTGGACATTTATTTTTGGTTACCTGTTTAATTGGTCATTTCTCAATTTGTGTGTCAATACTAATGTTACCAACTAATTTAACTAAAATTATGTTAGCACTCCACTTAAAATAACAATTTCTGTTAAAGCTTTTTTTTTAGTAATTAAATTATGTTAAAGTTGAGAGTACACAAAGTATGATATTCTTCTCCATTTATATATTTTTTACAAACAAATTTATGAAATTTTTTAAAATAATTATATTCAAATTTATACTTAAAGATTAACAATTTAAAATAAAATTTTAAGCATGATAAATTTAAAATATATACATTAATAGATAGATTAAGATGAGTGAAGAACAATAGTGTAAAAAATAAGTCAAAAAATTGAAGAGAGTAAATCTCACTCTCTTCCTTACTCTTCATATTTGCAAATAGGATTTGAATAGTGGATTTTTACATGAAAATGAGATAAATCCTAGCTTTGAATTTCAAAGTTATGCGACTTCTTGATAAAATATTTATGTGGGTTTCATAGATCATCAAATTTTGAGTTTAATGGTGCGAAAATCGTGTTGAAAGAGTTTAGAAATGTTGAATAACTAACTCTGGGCAGAACCAAGCCTGCAACCGGGTCGGGTGACCCACCCAAATAGAGGTAGAAGATGACAAATAGTATTTTCAAGCGAAGTCCACTCGTGGATCAGGAGAGTGCACATGGAGCCCATACGCTAAGAGTTTTTTTTTTTTTTTTTTATTAAAACTTTCCTAGTTATTCTTCATTCTTCCTATTCTACCTTTTGAATTTTTTTGAGAATTTTTGGATGTCCAAAATTATTTTTTCTCAACTTTTCAAAACTTTACACCATTAAAATGATATTGTACTCTCAGAATTTCGGGCTGAAATTTTTTGTGTATGATTTTCACATGATTAACAATGATATATGTGTAGTACTCTTTCTGGTGGTGAATGATGCATATTAAATTAATTATTGAAGTATACATTACCTATTTCATTGCCTAAAGTGAAAATAATTGTATAATAACTCCTTTTGACATGGAAAAAACTAAGTTTTCTAGTTTTGGCAATCCAAATAATTTTGGAGACATTTTTGCATGTGAATGTGGTATCTCTTTTTACCATTAGCAATATATCATTTATCAAAAAATTACAAGCACTAATTTAAATAAAAGTACACCGACACCTTCAGATTGGACAATTTTTAACCCAACTGAGATGGGTCCAGCACGAGCTTGAGGTGGAGTTGGAATTGCAAGTGTGGTAGGAGCCACCATTGTTGGAGCATGAGAATGGAAGGCAAAAGCTGGACGCAGATTGTGAACTGGTTGAGGGTTCATTGGGAGTTTCTCACCCTAAAGCTGCATTCGGACCTTGATTAAATCCAGTGGGTGTGTGCTGGAGCCAGCCACAATGGAGGCAATCCCACCTTCAACAAATCCTTTGACAGCCATTGAATGATTATGAATTTGTCAATTAAGAAAAGATTTCAAATTTGTCAATTCCTTTCAAAAAGAAAAGATTTCAAATTTGAGTGTTGTATTCAAAGAAGAGAGAATGGGAACGTAGT
This sequence comes from Cercis canadensis, assembly GCA_003255065.1. NCBI lineage: Eukaryota > Viridiplantae > Streptophyta > Magnoliopsida > Fabales > Fabaceae > Cercis > Cercis canadensis. The sequence goes on along the minus strand of QAOA01006222.1, from coordinate 35,464 downwards.
GTTAAGAGCAGTAAGAATCTAAAGTCATAAGAGTATGAAAGGGTGAGCCTCTGAGACATAAAATGCGGAGGAGAAAGGAGAAGCTTTTGGTTTTGGGTGGTGACTTTCTTTTTTTTAATTTGACAATATTTAAGTTCAAATGTTATGAAATTATATAACACTACATTATGTCACTTTGTTAGTATAGTGTCATATTAATTTAAGTTTTAATTATTACTTAACTTGACAATTAGAATATAAAAATAATTTTTAGAATAAGATAGTTCTCATACATTTCTTTAGACATGAGGTATTTTGTACGTTGAAGGATAGTAGCTAATTAAAATTTCGATTTTGCATCATGAAAAAAACTATTGAAGCTATGCTCATACTCTCTTAGATATTGGAGATTTTTTTTTATTTGATACTAATATAGTTCAATGAAAAATAATTATATAAATTTAAATAGCAGAATTTTTAATTTTATAGAATTGAGTTAGGACTTGTTTTAATTATTTTCTTAACATCGAAGGCTGATTTGGAATAAGTGAAAATTTTGCTGTCAAAAGTTGAATTAAATATTCTGATGGCTATAGCAAGTTGAGTAAAATGTGGGTCACACTTTTAACACACTTGTTACATCTTAAGCAGTCCACCTAAGATGGGGTGGTTTAACCCCATTTTTGCATAGGGTTAGTTAAAGTCCCCCAGAAAGTTATATCAAAATGTGATTAGTCACACATTTTTGGGATGGTTAGGGAAAGACCAAGTGTCAGCATGTCTCTTATATGCAAAGGAATCAGAAGTGTATTCTCGTATCAAGTGTCATGCAGAAAAGCGTGGAAGGACAAACATGTACCAATTGGAAAGGTGTTTATGGACTAGAAGGAATCATATAGTTTGTTGCCCTGATGGATGGGGGAATTGTAGGAATTTACGCCAGTGAGAGCATGCCATTTCAGTGTAAGTGAAATAAATGAGTTGTCACCTTGTTTTACCTAAAACAATGAAAATAAATGTTTCAAATCAGAGTATAGGTTTGGGGACTATGTTACAAATTAGGAAGGGATTAGGCACCCAATTTGCCTAACCAAAGATTGGTCTCAAATGATAAGTCGATTATTATTTGATTTAGCATGTAAAGTAATTGCATAAAAGAATGTAATGATTGTGTCGATGACCGGTTCTGAGCAACTTGCAGGAGGGAGAAGTACGGTCAGGGAAGGCCGGAGCTTGAGCTCCGGCGCCACCTCCGACGCTCAAGTTAGCAAGGTGAGCAAAGGGAGCGAGGGAACTCCAAAGAAAGGAGAGGCTGAGAGCGTGCGAGAGAGCCCATTTCTATGTGAGCTTTTAAGAGATTCTCTCGGAGATGCATACCTTAGCAGGAGTATATTAGTCTTCTTACTGTAGCAATGGGTAATGAATATTTTGGGTATTAACAGATTGCATGGGAATAAATACTAAAATTAAATTCTCAAAGTGCTCTACCACACAAAGCTACAGTTGTGGATGCTTTGATAGCGAGACCCCTGGAGCAGAGATGACTTACTCTAGGTTTGGTTACTCTAACTTCATCCAAAGGTTGGAGTTAGACCCTAGTTCCTGGGGTACCCAAAAAAAAAAAAAGGCTGAAATAAAATAAAACAAATGACTTGGTTATATAAATAAAAGGGAAAAAGAAACTATTAGAAAGCTACCAGGTTTGGACTTGGTTTGAGATCGCCCTTTTGGAAGCTTACATATCCTAAGATCGAGTCTAAGCATCAAAACCCACGTAGTTCTAAGATAGGCTCATACTATGGCTAACAACTTAGAACTCATGGCTTGTTTGAAAATTATCAAAAAGTATTTAATTTTATGAAAAAGATTTGTTTTTCGTTTTTGAAAAAGTTTGGGTCTTTTTTGAAAATTTAAAGAAAGTTTGGGTCAAATATAATTTATGGGAAAAAAAGAGGAAAATTAAGGTTTCAAAAGGGACGAAGGCCGATTGGACCTTCAATGGGTCCAATTCAGTTTCTGCAAAAAAAATATTTTAAAAAAACATAATACTTGTGATTTTCTAAAAAAAACATATTTCGAGAAAATGGTATTTTTTAAAAAAAGTAATTAGCTTTCCATCAATTCAATCATTCTAAGAGGTTATTCCATAGGATGAACCTCCCTAATGCAAGATGCAATGCAAAAATCCTAGTTTACTTGTGATTTACTTAGGGAACAAGGTAAAAGGAAATTTAAAGAAAGCAATCAAAGATCTATGCTAGATTTACATGTTGGTAATCATGCAACTTGATTTGATAACAGGAAGAAGAATTAATTGCTTAATTTAAGAGAACCTAGATTATGCTCCTAAAGCAACATAATACTTACCTAGATGCTTGGATCTAGGGTTTTCTCAATGTTTCCTCAGCTTCTAGGTCTCCTTTAGATCGGGCAGATCAGCTTCAGCCTCCTTCTCCTTTAGAATCTCTTTTAGGTGGGGCAGGGCTTCGCCTCTCCTTTTTATATCTCTATCTAATGGAGTAGAGCCTCACCTTCCCCTACTAAATTGCTTCTAGTGGAGAGGGCTTTACCTCTTTCTTGCCACAGGCACGCTAGGGTGCCTTTCTCTTTAGACACACTTAGGTGTTTTGCCTTTCTCTTTATGTTTCTGTGTGTTGGGGTGGCCACAGGGGATCTTATTTATACTAGAGCTGAGCAAAGATGCCCTAGGATTTCTTGGAGTGTGCACCAAGTTGTTGGTGTTTTGGAAATTTCCAAATAAACGGTGAAAGAAAATGGAAATAGGGTTTTGGAGACTGAGGGTTGCTTAGCCTTGATTCTTGAGCTAGATAAATTTCTTCTTTCTTCTTCCTTCTATTGGTTAATTTGTAATTTTCCAAAGAAATACATTTTTCACTAGATTCAATCTAGAAAAATATTTAGCATTTAGGGTGCCAAAATAGGGTGTCTATAGCTAGGAACCAACGATTCATTGAGAGGGATAAAAATGTTCCAAAGTCTTTTGGACATTTTGACCATGTGTCGAGGCACTCCCTTTTTGTAAACAATGATGGGACATTCCTATATGGCAAATATCCAGAAACATTACTATTGCAACAACACAAGATGGTGATCACACACCCACTTGTGTTCGCCATTATAGAGAGGGGAAGTTAAGCTGTCATCTTAATGGGTCTAGTTCCTTCTGGTTTGACTTTTGTTTTTTATGCTACATATATTGCTTCAGCACGTGCAAGCTTCTTCTTATACCCTTCTAACTCCTCCCAAATCTTGTTCACATGTTAGAATTAAATTTAAAGGAATTAAATTATACTATAATACAACACTCTCATGTTGAAAACATCGAAAGAAGCACCATAGACCAGGTATAATAGAAGAATAAAATCATTTTATCTACTGAATTCTTTCTTTGGTTCCGGAATGCCACAACAGTCGCAAAGCAAACTCTAGCAGTATAACTGTACAAGGTAGTTGCCAAGAACATTACACTTTGTTGTCTGTTACAATTATAGATATGTAAAAGGTCTTTGGATAGATGGCTCTAAAATAGGTTGAAAAAAATGAAAATTCCATATTAAGGCTGGGCGGAGCCAGCCACCGGCCAACTCACATAAAATCGGGTTGGCTTGGCCTGAGAATGGCCTAGGCCCAATTTGGCTCGGCCTAGCCCGTTTATCAACTCTATCATTTAGTCTTTTTTAATTGATTGCACCATGGATCAAACTTGATAAGCCAATAGCCCAACCGAAGAAACTAAATCGTATTCTTCGCTCTACTCAACGTTTCTACTTTGACATGAAATGTTTCTCACATTTCTCGAAATTCAAATTCCACAACTAGTTCAGTTCTTGCACTCCAACACTGTCCCAATCCCACCCACAACAACACAACTGATTAAACTCCAACTCCTCCCTCTAATATTTCATTTCATTCCTAGAATTTCGATTTCTTTTAGGTTTGTTTGACAATTTTAGTTTGTTTTCTGGTATTGCTTTGTCATCTCAGTCGTGTTTGAAAATTTAGGAAGAAGGTCAAAAAAATTAATCCTCTTTTGTTTTTTTGCTCAATGTATAGATTTTACAAAATTTCAAGTTTCTCGATCTCTCTTTTCATTTTTTTATGCAAGAAATTATTATTTTTAATTTATATTTTGAGTCTCAATTTTAGGGTTTTTTAACTTAAAAATGTAATTTGAGAAAAAAATTTCACAAAATATCACAATTTCAACTAATAATGCATATTTAAATATTTTAATCAAGTAGGAAAAGGGAGTCAACGGGTCAATGGCATAATATGTCATATTGCGTCACCAGGTTGGTGCCACTGGTGCTGCATCCACCTGACAGCCTTCATCATGGTAATGCGTCTGGTAATGCGTCTGCAAAAAACAGTGTTGACATATGGCAAATTGCAGCATTAACTAGGTGAACTCATATGCCAAATGGCGTCACTGTGTGACTTAATTGGTGACAAAATCATCAATTGTGCTAACTACCTTTGCATTTTTTTTAGCTTGTGATAAAATATTAAAATGTTCAAAAAAATGATATTGGTGGAAATACTTTTCAAAGTACCCAATGTGAAATAAGTTCCACAAAATGCATTATGGAAGTGTTTTACCCTCAATTTTAACTGAAAAATGAGGTTGATACATAATGCATTTTTCTCTCTTTAGGTGTTTGAAAATGTCGATGGGGAGTGATTCGAGTTGGGTTGAAAGAAAGCCTCTTATACGTATTGGAGGCATGTCTGATGCTCTTTCTATTGCGGCTGATCTGGGTTTCTCTGTCTCCCCTTCCCTTCCCAGGTGCATTATCTCCCTCTTGCTTCCTTCCTTTGTGTATATCCAACATGTTCATTTTTCTACTTGATGATCAGTGTAGATGAGATTGATCTCAGTTACAATGTCCTCGGATTGAACATTGTGATAGGAACCTGATTTCCACTATTTTAGGAATTATTATTATTTTCCTGAATTGTTGCTATTTCCGTCTAATTATTTAATTTTCTTTTAATTACGCTATTTTTTATTTAATTAGGGTTTCCTGGACTATATATGAAAATGCCGTATAACTATTTTTTCATTTATGAAATTAATGGCCTAAGGCTTTTCTTGGAGGACACGACTCCCTCGAAGTAGTCACTCTTTTCTTTCTTCTCAAATTCCTAATTTTCCATTAAGAATCCTAGGTTCTTATCAATTTAGTTTTTTTTATTTTCTTAATTTATTTTTTGCTTCTCAAAATACTCAGTGATAGGGATTATGTAGGAGGTATTGGAATTGGCCCAAGTGGGCTTTGGGGATTGTGATGAAACTCAGATATGGCATTTCATATTGGATTTGATATGGGATGGGATCAGTTATCTATGGGGAAAGAGGATTTCGGTGATGGTGACTACTTGGTCCTATATGGAATCAGTTATATCTTAAAACATTCCCTCATGCCAAGCCTGTTTGGTTTCAAATGAGGGATAATTTAATGATGAAAAAAAATGTGGGTAGCAAGAATTGAACTACTTTGAACCACTTGGACAAAGTATCTTTGATGGGATATATGTTAAAGAACGATTTAACAGAAAAGTTTAAGGCTTTAAGCTACAACTTGGTGACCAAAGAATTGCATTTATATATTTATGACAATATACATTTTCATCATGCAGGATCTACTTATATAATGGTCATATTTGGTTTGCTTTATGCAGTTCAGATTTTAAAATACATCAATCATTTGTCAAAAGTTAATCTGTCTTATTAGCAAATTGAGAAGCTCTTTCTTACTGTATGCTGGAGACATTACATCATCTTTGGTGTATGGGAAAATTTTGTACCATGCCTGTCAGTATGGCTATCTAATAATATGCTGCCTAAGTAACTTACCACTAAAAGCTCATGTTAATGACTTAGAAGCATTAAACATTTAAAAAATTGTGGTAAGAAGGTATCAAATTCTTATTCTGCTCATCTTCTGTTTATCTTCTTTGTTTAGGAAGAAGTTCAGATTTTATCCTCTGCTGCAGGTGAAAAGGGTGAAGAGTAAATTAAAGTTCTAAGAGAACTAAGTACAGTGCACGGAAAAATTGCTGATTTGCAAGTGGAACTCCAGGGTTGAAAGGTTAGCTATTGTGCTTTTACTACATAGATCCGCTTAAACATACCATATAAATTTGGTCTTTTTAGTTGTTAATCAATGAAATAATTAATCAAATGGCACATCTAGCTTTATGATATTAAGTTTATTCATAAGTCTATAAATTATAATCATTTTGCTACTGCTGAAATTTCTAAGATGATAAAAATGTTGCACATTTGACGCATGTGAGTGAAATGGAAAAGAAGATTGAGACATTGGCAAGGATTACTACCATACTAAAAGATGTTATTCAAAATAAGGTAATATGATTTATTCACTTTTACTACCCTCGCATTCTTGTGTAAGACTTTCCAGGTTTAGACACTTACGTTAATAGTGTCAATACAGAATCATATTGCACATGAAGACATTCAAATTTATTTTTGTTGGTTGACGTATGCATTGGGAAGAAACACTATTAGTTATGCAGGTTTGGTTACGTTGGGCTTATTAGCCTTCTCATTTATCAATGTCTTGTTTTGATTAAATCAACATGTTAGTTTTTGATGGAAGAAGAAATCTCATTGGACAGGAAGAAGGAACATTAGTGTAATGGGGGATAACCTCCTGAAATGAACTTTAAGAGAAGAGTAATCAACATGTTATTTTAATAATTTTTTTTTTATCTAGCACCAGAAAAACCATTCTTTTATCTTTCAATTTGAAGAAATATTTGGCATTAGTGATGCTTGCGAGGCCATAATTCTTTAGTACTGAGAATTGATTAAGATAATTTTTTCCAAGTTAGATTTCTACTTTTTCCCTTTGTCTTCTACTTGCTTTTCCTTTCCAACACTTTCGATCTTGGTGGTGAGAACTAGAATTATTCATAGATAAAAAGATGCCTTCATTTCTCCTGTGGAACATTATTATGAAGCTTAGAAGCAGAAATCAAGACAAGCAGAATATGTAATTCTGCAGAACTGATAAACCAGAAACCAGAAACGCATAAAAGCTAAAGAAGAGAGAAAGAGGTAGAGTGTGAACTGAATTGTGTAATATGAATTCTCATTAATCACTGCATTGATCCATTACACCTTATATAGATCTCGGAATGTCTAAGAGTAACTCAGTAACTAACTTACAGCTGTCAAACAAGTATAACTACCTTACAGCGGTTATATCAGCATAATAACTAATGGCTTAATAGTAACTAACTTTCTTAACTAACTGCCAGATCAGCATTGTGATGATCTGTTAGTTTGACTATATATTGACAATTATATCATTGTTAAAATTGTGCAGGATCGCATTATAGCTCACCTGCAGCAACCATATTCACTTGATTGCATTCCTGTAGAGGCAGAATATCAGGTAAGTGAATATATATTGTCATTCCATTGAATTTCTTCAGATTATGTATATTTTCTCTTTTGTTGAAGTACTCTTTAGTGTATTTTTCTTTGTTACTTCACTTGGATGAAAGATGTTAAACTATAAAATGCTGCATTACTAAAACCTGACATAGTTGATCTTTTGGAAGCTGTTAGAACTGAGGATATGGATGATGGTATGCCCTTATATGGTTATGGGTATCTTCTCATCAATGTTTTGGGTTTTAATTTGAGGGACTTGATCAATCTAAATCAACCAAGTGCTGCATTACTAGCTGATGTTATTATAAAAAAAATGACTCTAAGCAAATATAGAAGACTATAGTTGTTTGACTGTCTGATAGACAGAGATTAAGAAGAATTAGAATCTTTGCTTTGGTTGGGAGAGCCAAATTCTTTTGGGATGTTTTTATTTGACGAAACAAAGAAAATGGAGAGCTGAGCACTTATGGAGGAATTTCATTGGCGGTGGAAATTGAAATTTCTGTGGCATTGTGAAAGGTGGTTTTCTGCATTTTTTTCCTTTTAGAAACTAGATTTTATGATTTAATCTTGAAATAAAGTTGGTTTAGATATTAGCATGTCTCCATACGAACTTTACTTCAAAATTTAAATTTAAATGTTGGTCAATTATGATTGAATGTTGAATGTAAATTTTCAGGGTAAGGAAGAAAAATTGTAATGCTTTTGTCAAATATTTTTTCTATTTGTGCAGAAACAATTCTCAGAGTTACTGATGAAGGCAGCTAGTGACTATGGGGCCCTGACAGCATCAGTAGCAGATTTTCAATGGAGTCAGAATTTCAAAAAACCTCCTTCAGTTTGGGGGTGTGGTTGTATATTCATTTTGATTATTTTAAGATTTTAGTCTTAATATAAAATTATAATTACGCTCTTTTGTGATCATGTCATTAGTCAATTTGCATCCCTGGTGTTCACTGTTTATTTTCTGTTTTTTATCCTTCTTGGTATTCTAGTTGATTGCAAGGGCAAGAATGGGGCTTGGTTTCAGTGCATTTAGTTCTTGATAGTTTTTAAGTCATGGGTCATCCTTTATGATTGTCGTTTATAATTTGGGGAATTAAGAACGTTTGCAAGTCTACTTTGATTGTATGTATTTGCTTTAGAATCCTTTCAGTGAACCTTCAAATACTGTAAAGAGAGTTTTAAATGTTTAGGTACCATCAGGGAATGAAAACTTTGGCATTTGAAAGATAATGTTGTGAATACTCAACTACGTTAGGTCATGTTACAGGGTATGATCTATTTTGATATCAATAGAGTTTCTCTACTTCCCATTGAATGACATCATTGTAATATGAAACTAAGCTTGGTATATGTTCCACTGAAGGAATGTTTTGCATTTGAATACAACAAGATACTAATGAACAAATATAATTGGTCAATAATCAACAGACACAATTGTCTGTTCGAATTTATTCATAAACCAAACAGATACAACTATTTGTTTAATGAACCTACTCTAAAATATTTGTCAAATCAAAGCCTAAGATGCTCAAGTGCCAATCAAAGACCATTAAGAATTTTTGATTTGTTAGGCTATTGAGTTAGCTTTATGGGCTTGTGTGACCCATTATCTAAAGTAACCCTATAACTTATTTTTGCCTTTATAAAACCTTAAACATTGATTGTTTCAACTAATGTGGGACTCGGTTTTATAGCTAAATTTCAACTATTCAACATTCCCCCACTAGTTTGTAAATTAAATCATTCACAATAAATATGATGCATATATATAAGAAGGTACCTATAGGTTTAAACCTTTAAAGTGTAAATATCTAAGGATGCTAATGAAGTACTTGGTGTCCGAAGATTAAACCAAGACTCCTTGCTATTAGGATTGAAGATATAACACACATCATATTGATAAAATTCTCCAAAGAGATTTTAACTGCCCTAGCACTATTTAAATGGTCATGTGCTAAGCAATTCCATTTTCTGTGAATATTTTCAAAGATAAAACCCATTAAACCTTTGTTAAAGCAGAAAGTGATACCACTTCATATTCACATAGGTGGAGTTCATTCTATTGTCCCTGTTACTTTAGACAATTTTAAACAACTCCATTAAGAGTGAAGCTCATCCTCTCAACGTAATAGTAAGCATTATCCTCATGTTTTGTATGAGACTCCTTTTAATTAGTGCTAAAACAAACACTTATCAATGCCTTGTTGATATCCATTAAACTTTAGTAATTACTAATTTGTAATTCAAAGTTTGGTTACCATCATTAGTTTTTTGAGGGCTCAGTTTAGTCTCATACTATATGTTGTCCTCCATACCACATCTCTTGGTAAAGATTTGGTAAAAGAATTAGCCAAATTATTTGCAGATTTCACATAGAGAAGTGAAATGGTACCACTCGATATCAATTCTCTAATATAATCATGCCTTAGACTAATATGTCTTGACTTTCATTATACATGTTATTGAAAGCACAATACATTGTAGCCTCACTATCACAATGTATGGAAACAAGTGGCATTGGTTGTGACCACAACTAAATTTCAAACAACATGTTTCATAACCACTCAACTTCATTACCTATAGCAGCCAAAGCAATAAACTACGCCTCCATGGTAGAATGGGCATGACATGTTTGTTTCTTTGATGCCCAACATATTGCACGTCCAACTAGTGTAAATATCCAACTTGTAGTTGCGATACTTTCACTAGCTCTTGTTATCTAGCTTGCATCTGAATAACCTTCTAGTACAGCAGAAAAATTTGTATAAGAAAACTTTAGGTTTGCAGTACTTTTCAAGTATCCAAGTACCCTTTCAACTGCTTCCCAATGTTCTGTATTAGGACTACTTGTAAATCTTGACAATTTGTATACATCCAAAGCAATATCTGGTCTTGTACAATGCATTGCATACATTAAGCTTCCTATAGCACTGACATATTTCAATTGTTCTATAGCTGTACCAATATTTTTCACAAGTTTTACACTAGTGTTATATGGAGTACTGTATTTTCTAATTTTGATATGTTCAAATTTGCTCAAAATTTTCTCTATGTATTGAGTTTGACTTAAAGTAAACCCATGATCATGCTTAGTAACTTTGATATCTAAAATTGTATCAACCTCATTAAGATCTTTCATCTTAAATTTTGAGGTCAAAAACTTCTTAGTTTCATTTATACCATGCATGTGGTACCAAATATAAGCATATCATCAACATAGAGACTAACAATAACTCCATATTCTTTAGTAAATTTGGAATAAATACATTTATCAGCAGTATTATGTCTAGATCCAAAAGACAAAATTGCTGAATCAAACTTTTCATGCCATTGTTTAGGAGCTTGTTTAAGACCATACAAAGATTTTACAAGCTTACACACTTTGTATTCATTTCCAAGAAGAATAAAACCTTCAAGTTGTTGCATGTAAACTTCTTCCTTTAAATCACCATTTAAAAATGATGTTTTAACATCCATTTGATGCACATGCAATTCATATATAGATGCTAAAGCAAAAAGAACTCTAATGAATGTTATTCTAGCAACTGGAGCATAGGTATCAAAATAATCTAAGTCTTCCTTTTGATTAAAACTTTTTGCAACTAGTCTTACTTTAAAGGTTTGCAATGTACCATTAGAATTATATTTCCTCCTGAAAATCCATTTATTACCAATGGGTTTTGAGCTAGGTGGTAAGTCAACTAAGACCCAAGTATTATTAGACATTATTGAGTTCATTTCATCATACACATCATCTTTCTAGAAAGCTACATCTCTAGAAGCCATTGTTTCTTCAAAAGTTTTGGGCTCACTCTCAATGTTTAATAATATCTTCATCTTTTTACAAATTCGATTTCTACTACCTTCTACCAAAAAAGTAATGAAATCAAGATCAAGACTTTTTTCTTTTCTCGACCTTTGACTTTTTCTTGGTTCAGATGGTTCACTTACTATTTTTCTCTCACCTTTAGCAAGAGAATCAAGAGTATTAGAACTATTTTGATCTTGTGAATTTTGTGGTTCATGCATACCACTCTCAGGTTCATGCAAATTTGATCTAACATGAATTTTTCTTCAAAAAATTCAACATGAATATATTCCACAATAACATTAGAGTATAAATTAAGAAGTCTATATGCTTTGGAATTTTGTGCATAACCAACAAAAACACTTTTAATTCCTCTTGGCCCTAATTTAGTTCTTTGAGAATCAAGAAGTCTATAGAATGCAACACACCCCCACACTTTAAAATAATTCAAATATCGTTTCCTTCCATTCCAAATTTCATATGGTGAAATATGAGTTTTTCTTGAATGAACTTTGTTATGAATGTGACAGGCAGTAAGAAAAGTTTCACCCCAAAAGTTATATGATAACTTAGCATTTAAAAGCATAGCATTTACCATATCAACTAGGGTTCTATTTTTCCTTTCTGCTAGTCCATTCTATTGAGATGTAAAAGGGGCAGTTTTCTAATGGATTATTCCATTTTCTTCACAGAAGTTATCAAATTCTGTAGAGAAAGGCTCTCCACCTCTATCACTTCGAATTATTTTAATTTATCTTTCCTTTTGATTCTCTACCACATATTTAAATTCTTTAAATCTTTCAAAGGCCTCATATTTTGTTCTCAATAGATATACGTATAAAAACTAAGAACAATCATCTATAAATGTAATAAAATACATTTATGATAAACATTGACTAGGGTAAGTTTCTGCCCAAAAGTGAAATTTAGTACAACAAGCCTTTTTCTAAGCACCTTGACATGCTGGTGATTCCCCATTAGTATTTCATCTTGTTCCTCCAACTCATGGTAAGTTTTGAAGAAAGTTTTGTTGTTGCTCACATGTATTGTTGCACCCGAATCAAGGAACCAATCCATATTTCTTGATGCAGTAGCTATGTTCAACTTAGTCATCATTCCAATCTGAATGTCGGAAACCATTGCAACAAGTTCTTTTACTTTATCTTCCAACAAGTTGGCTAGTTTGGCTTTCTCATAAGTATTTTCTTTCTTTTTTTCATAATTTTTGAATCTACATTCCTTGATGTAGTGTCTTTTCTTTCCACAGTGAAAGCAAACATTGTTTTTTTTTTTTTGTTTTTCTTGAATCCACCATTTTTCTAGACTTTAAGTTTGTCTTGATTCTTTCCTCCAAACTTGTTTCTAGATTTATTGTTTCCAAAATTACTTATTATTGCATTCACTTGTTGCGAAGTCTCTTTTGGATTCACATTTATTTTCATAAACTTTTCATCTCTAACATGAGTTTCACATTCAATCAGTAAATGAGTTTGAAACTGTTCAAGAGTGAAATTATCAAGTGAATGCAATACTTTCTTTCTATATCCATTCCAAGAAGGAGGCATCTTGGACATAATTGCTCCTATTTGAAGGGTATCATGAATTGAGATCTCCAAATCCCTTAATTTGGAAACTAAAATTTGTAGTTCATAGACTTGATCCATGACTGGCATGTTATCAGACATTCTAAAATCAAAGCAATTCAAAGCAAGAAATTTGTCAATACCTCTCTTTTTGCTTTGATACCTGACTTCCAGTGCATTCCATATGTCTTTTGATGAAGTTAAATTTGAGTAGAGATCATAGAGATGATCCGTAAGGGTATTCAAAATGTGACCACGACACACCAATTCATCTTCCTCATGTTTCTGCCTTTGGTTTCTTACTTGATTTGAATCTTTAGCGTTGGTGCAGCAATTGGTGGCAGATTCAGGTCCAATATATAAAACACCTTCAAGGTTGTGAGTAAGAACTTCATCTTGTCTTTCCACCTTGTGGAATTCATCTTGTCGCAACGTCCTTTTCGGGAGCATGACGACGCAAGGCGGCAGAAAGATGATGTGTAAAAGTGTAGGTTTTGAAAAGCTTTTTACTTAAAAAATGATTGAAGAAAACTAATGGAGTTGTCACCAATCGATTTAAAGCATGATTGGATGCCTATAAAAAAAAGTTTGGTCTACGTTATCAGAGTTTGGTAAGGGAGTTGGTTACGTGTAAGGAAGGTGTTAACACTTTACGACGTCCTTTCTAGCGAATGGTTACCAATTTAATTTTAGAGTAAAACCCATATTTGGTCCCTGAAAGATAGGTTCGGTGACAGTTTAGTCCCTCAAAGATTTTTACCGACACTTTAGTCCTCTGAAGATGGTTCCGTTGGCCATTTTAGTCCTCCGCTTGTGCCCGTGAAGTGAACTTAACAGAATAGGCCACGTGGCCTGTTAACTGGTGATGTGTCCATCAAATGCTGAGCTGGCATGCTTAAGTGGCAAATGGTGGGGCTGATGATTGGGATCAAGCTCAACGATGTTGTTTTAAAGCTTCTGGTAACCACCCAAACGGCGTTGTTTTCACAGGAGACCTAAGCACTTCATCTCCTTTACCTAAACGGCGTCGTCTCATCGAGCCCTTCTTCATTAAACACATTGGCATGGAAGGAGAAACCACTTGCTCGGAATTTGAACCCTAAGTCCTTCTTCATCACGAATTCTTGCATTCTTGCAACTGAGCAAGACCATTACCGAACAAAAATTCTTGCATTCCTGGAAGATTTCCCCAAATTAACAGCATCTCCGTAGCCCCGAAATCGCCATTGATGCAGTGCGATTCTTATAACAGTTGCGACTTTCTCTGTCATTGTACGCATTGCGATTCGTTGGAACTCATTGGTGGTGGAATCGCCTAAGCCCCATCTTGTAACCCAAAGCCCCAATATTGATCGAAGTCCCTTTCTCTCTCAGGTGTGTTCTTGTTCATAGAACTATTTGTTTACGGACATATACATACTTCGGTGTGGTTGGCTTCTCTGTCATATTTTTGTCTTTCCTCTCGACAATGGGTAGTTTTCCTTACATATGAGTGATTTAATCTTGGTGTACTTATATTGTGTTCCTGATTGCGTGGCTATGTACCAAACTTCTATTGTGGTCTAGGGGTTTTAATTTCTGATCCGAAAGTGGTGCATATTCTATTTTATTGTCGGGTCTTTGTCTTTGTGGTCCACATGTTGTTGGTTTGAGACATGAGTGGTATATGCATGTGTTACGGTGGTCCACCTGTTCTATAATATTGCCAAAATCATTGTGGTGGTCCCTGTAAAACCTTTGTGGGCAAAATTATCCTTTTTCTTTGTGTCTGTCTTTGATGTTGCCATCTGTTTAAGGATTGAAATGAGGCTGGTTATATCAGGTAATCCATATTTCCTACTCTAATTCTATAAGTGCAGCCACTTTCTAGCTTTCTTGTGAATTTAAATGTGGTATATGCATGTGTTCCTTGATTAAGGTCAACGTCTGACTGTTTGCTTTTTTTTTTTTTCTCTATTTTGCAAAGGTCACTCATTGGAGGTAGACATATATTTGGTACTCAACTTGTATGTGACACAGTTGTTTGAATAAATAAGGTTAGTTCTTATTTGTTTTATTTTAGGCTTGGTATGTGTATGTCTTGTGGTGGTCCACCTGAACACATAATATTGCATAAATAGTTGCGGTGGTCTACCTGATCTTTGTGGGGAAAAGCTACTTTATTCTTTGTTGCGGTGGTCCACCTGTTATTTTAGGCTTGGTATGTATATGATTACCAATGGGACATAAAAATATTTGATATGGAGTATAGATGCTATCGCAATGATAAGGTGTTTGATGTTGTGTCCCAATTAAGTGAGTACATTAATTGAGCAACCCAAATTAGATGTTCATGGCCCCCCAATTCATTTATGACTAGGGTTCTAATGCAATGAGAGTTTAATGATTGATCTAATATTTATTGTAGACAAGAGATGTATTTAACAGGTAGGGAAGAAGAAACATCTTATATATGCAGTACTTCAAGCCTTGAATGCCTATTGCTTGCTCCACGATATCGCATATAGAGTAGATAGAAAACCAGTTTTTCAGCTTAAAAAAGATCTATTCCCAGTTAGTCTTTTTATATCTCTCTTTCTTATTCATCTTTGGTAAGAGTAAAATTTTGTGAATATAAAAATGAAGAGTAAAAACAAGTGAGTATCATTTGTATTCAACAATTACAAAACTTTTTTCAGGTCGAAATGAAGTGGTCATTAGTTGCATTTCATTGTTTACAAACTTTGATTTATTTTCACATATACCATAAGTAGAGATGGAAATTAATAAGACAGTATCTCCACAAAGCATCAAGAAGCAAAAAGTAAGGCATTTCCATCCATCTTCATTTTCAATCCTTCTCTATCTTCAATCCTTCTATTTATCTCTTCTCTTACCATTATTATTATTATTAGCTGAAACCATCCCTTTAATATATATTTGTACCATATGTACCAAGCCCTCTAGTTTATCATACCAACTACCAACTCATTTTTAAGATGCTACCATATTTTCAAGCTCTTTAATTTATTTGGGATATACAAAATGGTATTCTTTTCTTTGTATCTATAAATGACACGAATAAAATATACTTTATTCTTTGTTTCTCTTTATGGATTGTGTCACTGTTACATAGTTTATTTTATCCTTGCTCTTGCTTTGTCTGTTTCCTTCAGTTGTGGTTTTTTTATAGTTTAATGTTGGTTTCTTTTTCGTGGGGTCTTGACACCTGTAGTTTGTGCATGTTTTTCAGGGTGTCAACTTAAAATTTGGTATGTGCATGTAAATTGAAATACACGTGTAAATTGAAATTAAATTCTACTCAAACCTTGTAACGTGGACAACGCCAAAATGGGCGATTTGGGTTCTCCTTTGTCTTTGAAATAAGCATTATCACCCTCTTGTTACAACCGCATACATTAGGGGTACTATAGTCTGATGTGGCATATCCACTCCTTTTGAAGCTTGACCCACTGGAG
>QAOA01006222.1:0-17408 GCA_003255065.1 Cercis canadensis | reverse complement strand
TCTTTGGTAAGAGTAAAATTTTGTGAATATAAAAATGAAGAGTAAAAACAAGTGAGTATCATTTGTATTCAACAATTACAAAACTTTTTTCAGGTCGAAATGAAGTGGTCATTAGTTGCATTTCATTGTTTACAAACTTTGATTTATTTTCACATATACCAATAAGGAGAGATGAAAATTAATAAGACATTATCTCCACAAAGCATCAAGAAGCAAAAAGTAAGACATTTCCATCCATCTTCATTTTCAATCCTTCTCTATCTTCAATCCTTCTATTTATCTCTTCTCTTACCATTATTATTATTATTAGCTGAAACCATCCCTTTAATATATATTTTTATAATAGAGCGCAAAGTGTAAAAAATGAAAGAGAGAGAATGATAGAGATTAAATTTCTGACATAAAAAAGATTCTAGTACTTATTACCANCATCTTCATTTTCAATCCTTCTCTATCTTCAATCCTTCTATTTATCTCTTCTCTTACCATTATTATTATTATTAGCTGAAACCATCCCTTTAATATATATTTTTACCATATGTACCAAGCCCTCTAGTTTATCATACCAACTACCAACTCATTTTTAAGATGCTACCATATTTTCAAGCTCTTTAATTTATTTGGGATATACAAAATGGTATTCTTTTCTTTGTATCTATAAATGACACGAATAAAATATACTTTATTCTTTGTTTCTCTTTATGGATTGTGTCATTGTTACATAGTTTATTTTATCCTTGCTCTTGCTTTGTCTGTTTCCTTCAGTTGTGGTTTTTTTATAGTTTAATGTTGGTTTCTTTTTCGTGGGGTCTTGACACCTGTAGTTTGTGCATGTTTTTCAGGGTGTCAACTTAAAATTTGGTATGTGCATGTAAATTGAAATACACGTGTAAATTGAAATTAAATTCTACTCAAACCTTGTAACGTGGACAACGCCAAAATGGGCGATTTGGGTTCTCCTTTGTCTTTGAAATAAGCATTATCACCCTCTTGTTACAACCGCATACATTAGGGGTACTATAGTCTGATGTGGCATATCCACTCCTTTTGAAGCTTGACCCACTGGAGGTACCTTGCTGGACATGTTGTCCATGGATTGGCGGCGTTAATGCTTCACCATCAATCATCACACCACGCCGTTTAGGGACTTCTTCATCCTCAATGATCATTTTTAGCAATAACTTTCACGTCAAACTACCACCAAAATAACCTGTTAAAAATATATGCTAGACCTATTACAACATAAAAAAGGTATACGAATCTAATTGAAATTGTCTACCTATTTGTATACCAAGCTAATTCAAATGAGTATAAAAACAATTTATTGGAAAACCTTTGACAAGTGATGAAATAAAATTGAGGTTGATAAATCGGGCACACAATCAAGGAAATATTTGAAATAGTTTCATATACCGCAACAACTACCTTGGCACCAAATCAAACCCCCAATTAAATTAACAAATTAATGAGCAATTTCAAGTAAAATTTGATATCACACTGGCCTAAAAATAATATGTGCCTTAACACAAGTGCACCACTTCTACCAAGATAAGCCTTCTGCTAAGCTATCGTGTTAAAAATCCCAAGTCAAATTTGCAATATGAAGGCTATCATGTTTATTGCATTTGTAAGGTAAACTACCAATTGCATTTGTAATGCAACACATAACCAACAGAGTGCTAGTATTATTTTCTCTCCCACAAATATTACTTTGAACAAAACCCCACATGCATTCAAAAAACTTGGTTAAGTAAATATAGGGGCTTACGGTTCCAATTTTGCAGGACAAAATATACAGCAACAATGATTAACAACAAATGCCAATGGGTATAGTCAGACAGAAGGGGAAATCGCAACTACTATAGAAGTTACTGCCGATTTGGGGGCTGCGGTTGCTCTCTGTCAATTTGGGGCAATCTTCAAAATAAATCCGGCGACAAATGGTTGGGCATTCCACTGTGCAAACTGGTCCGACTTCGGAGTTGCTGGGTATCTCCACGGAATTGACGATATGAAGATATGCAGAGTTTCTGGTTCGAAGACACCAGATTTGGGTTCGATTTTGGACGTCCTAAGTTACGTGGGGGAAATCGCCTGGGTTCGATTTCGGACTTCACAGTTCAAGCACCTAGGTTTCATTGTTGTTTTGGTGAAGAAGGACGCGATGAAAGCTACAAATCGTGATGTCCTTGTCCGACTTAGGGTTCAATGTTCAAGCAAGTGGTTTCAGAATTGTGTTTGAGGAAGAAGGACTCGATGAACTAGTTTGGGTGTTTACCAGAAGCTTCAAAACGACGTTGTTGAGCTTGATCCCAATCATTAGCCCCACCATTTGCCACTTAAGCATGCCAGCTCAGCATTTGACGGACACATCACCAGTTAACGGGCCACATGGCCTTTTCTGTTAAGTTCACTTCACGGGCACAAGTGAAGGACTAAAATGGCTGACTGAACCATCTTCAGAGGACTAAAGTGTCGGTAAAAATTTTTGGGGGACTAAACTGTCACTGAACCTATCTTTCGGGGACCAAACAGAGGTTTTACTCTTAATTTTATGTCATCTAAAAATTGTTGAATGAAATTGGTCCTTAAATTATATTTTAAAATAGATTAATGTGTTATTAAGCCTCGCGCAGCACTTTTATCAAAACCTAAAAAGATGTCTTAAGACTATTAGATAGAGACAATAATTGTCATTACAATCTTCTCTCAATTTATTCCGTCATAGGCAATTTTTAGCAATTTCACTAAGTGATAACTAGATACACAAAATGCAATTTATTATGTGTTCAAGAAATGAGTTTGAGATTTGCGGCAAAATTTTTTTATTGAAAATCTTTCTTTAAGTCCACTAGTACATCTGGAAAGACTAAAGTGATGCTCCTCACCTCCGAAATATCAAGGAATCGTCGTCATCACAACTATTCTTAACTATTCTCTCGTTAGTAATCTTATTCCAGCATGAATAGAAATAATGATAAAATAAGATAAAATGTAACGTAAAATATAAAAAATACAGTAATTAAAAGAATCAAAGCAATATTGGAAATTCCATTGGCCACTCTAATACCTCTGGCATAACCAAGAAATTATCCCTCATCTCAGGAAAATTAAAAAAAGATTGTCAACACAATTCTTCCCTAACTTAATCTGTTGTCAGACTTTTATTTTATTTACAAAACAAAGCTAACATTTTAGCAAAGTAAATGAAATAACAATAAAAAGTGACAATTTAGTGGACTAAACAATAAACTAATAATAACTACAACAAAAAGGACTTATTCATATTACTAAAGTCCAAACCCATCAATAACAAGTAAAACATTAAGAAACTATGGAACAAATTGAGTAAATCAACCCAATTCATGGACCTGGTCCAATAAGGGAAAGCAAAATAAAATTGGACAAATAGTAAAATAAAATGGGCCACCAGAAAAGATATACTAACCAGGCCCAATCCAAATAACACTACAACAAAAAGCTAAGAAGATAAAAAATAATAATAATAAGTTGGGCTGCTAGCCCAATTCGTGGGCCTAGTCCAGACAGTATGTTATGAATGAAACCATTCAAATGAACCAAGGCAATTGGCCCATATCCGAATTATATCCGGCCCAATAACTTAATAACTCAAAAAAAGGCCAAACAACCCATACTAACACTAATAAAACCAAATGGCCATATTCAGAAACCCATTCAGCCCAGACCCATAGCAAATAAAACACAAAACTTCTCTCATGCCCTTAACAATAAAAGCCCAAATAAACAAAATAAACATACTTTTAACAAGATGGAAATTGCAAACAGCATTAAAAAGAAATCAGTGAACCCACAGAATAAGAGCTATATGACAAGGAGTTATAGCTCAAGGAGAAAGAAGAAAGGGGGAAAAACGCAACAAGCTCTCGTCTCTCGAATCCAAGGGGGAGAAGGCATGGATTTGGTCTATTTCTCTCAAAATCGGTGGCTAAGGTACAAATTCCTCCCTCTCTACCTTAGCTTTCTTTTAAAATTTCTTTATATTTCTCTTTGAATCTCGATTTTCTCTCTCTAAAAATTCCTCACTCTAAAAATGGAAGAAATTAGGGACGGGGTGGAAACTGCTGCCACCAGTGGTGCCACCCTTCCCCCTCTTTGCTCCTAATTTGGCTTTATCTCTCTGATTATGCTTGAACCTTTTAAATTTATTTTCTAGGTTTTATCTCTCTAAAAATTGGGGGTGAATGGGAATGGGATGGAACCCCTTTGTTGCCTCTACACTTTCTCTATTTCTATTTCCTAATTTTGAAATTTAAAGTCAAACCCTCTAATCAAAAATTGAGAAACTAAAATGGTAAGGTGTAGTGCTTTGTGTGTGAAGTGAGTACTGAAAGAAAGGAAAAGAAAAATTGAGGGTGAGTTAACAGAAAATATACTTGGCCCATTCATTTTCTTCTTCAGATGTTTTCCTTTTGTTTCCAGAGTTCCTCCCCTAAATTTTTTGCAGTGTGTGTAGAGAAATTGTATTGTGGTACCTCCTCTGTATATCCACTCTTAATTTTCTCTCTCACGATTGCTCTGTTTTGTGAGGCTTTTATAGCCGGAGTTTTAGGCAAATTGCACTGGTTACTTACAGATGTGGGTTTTCTGTTTCCTTTTGCAAGCTGTAAGGAGCACTGGCAGGTGGGTGGTGTCGTACTGGTGGAGTCAGGACTGCAGCAGATCATTCATTTCTTGCTTTTTTTTTTTTAATTTTTTATTTTTATTAAAAGAAATTGTATTTTTTTATTTTTTAAGTTTTTTTTTTATTTTTGTAATTATTTCAACATTTTTTTTTTTGTATTTGTTCTTGACCCGTACAAAATTGAGTATCAACACATCCCATCAAACTGGTTAAGTTTCATAGAATCTTGTAATTTTATAGTAAAAGTAGTAACAACCTCAATTATCAATTATTACACTCAAATTATTAGAAAATGATAATGGAAACTATAAATGGATAGTTTTGAGGCGTGAATAATTACACTGTCTTGAGTGTAATATTGCTTATCTATCAAAAGTAAGTTATCTCAGGATACAACAAAGCCCTTAAAAATTCACAATGGAAAAGTGAATGTTAATGCATTGGGGAGTTTTTTTTTTTTTTTATAGACTTAAAAAATCACTAATGAAAAAATATGACTAGTCAGTAATTAATAGACATAATTGTCTGTTCGAATTTATTCATAAACCAAACAAATACAAATGTTTGTTTAATGAACCTTTTAATTTAATTAACTGACATTCGAACCGGGTCAAATTGACCTGAACCGGTCCAATTATTAAAATCAGACTCTAAAATATTTGTCAAATCAAAGCCCAAGATGCCCAAGTGTCAATCAAAGACTATTAAATTTTTTTTTTTTTTATTTTCTAGGCTATTGGGCTAGCTTTATGGGCTTGTGTGGCCCATTATCTAAAGTTACTCTATAACTTATTTTTTCCTTTATAAAGCCTTAAACTTCAATTGTTTCAACCAATGTGAAACTTGGTTCTACAACCAAATTACAAACTATTCAACAATTTGAAGCCATGTTTGCCATGAGAGAGTTGTTTGCAACACTTCAACATATGAGAATGGGACATTATGATTCCCCTATGCCTAGGACACTAACTAGAGACCCTTCCCAAAGAATTCAGGAGTTTTTGATTGTGTGACTCCACCTGCATGGAAAAATGGACAAAGCTTTAATGATTTGGCTATCAAAAGTCTAAGGAGGCAAGAATCAGATCCACAAGGAGATAATGTAGACAGCAAGGTAGGTGATATCCATCAAGTTAATGGTAACAGCAACAGGAGATTGTCTTGGCCTCCATCGATTAATAAGAGTATTGGTAAGTCATTTAACATTCTTGGTGTATGTATATTATGTGGAAATTGTTTGTGCAGCTCGATTGTTTGGCATCATCACTCTTTTTGCAAAATTATATGATCATTATTGTTTGTGGATTAGAAACTAGAGTGTTTTGAGGCCGAAACCCAGAGGGAAAAAGGTGAATGTACCTTGAGCATATTGTATATTTTCATATCTACATAGTTGTGCTTTTAATGTTAAGTTGTAGAACTTTAGTAGTTTCATCTGCTCTAGAGTTGTATTCAACTTGATGGTCTAGAAAATTGAAGTTAGTTATCCCAATTCCTAAATCTTGTAATCTGCTACCTAATATATCCATCCTTGATTAGATATGTGATATTAAGGAAGTTTATATTGTAATTCATTTTTCTTTGTTTTCTTTTTGTTTTTTGGTTAATTTCTACTATGGCGCAGTGATAATCTATTCAAATTTTTACTTGCCTCACACATTCCGTTATTTTATTTTATTTTCCTTTCCATAAACCCTAATAAATTGCTTTAGGGTTGGCTATTTGCTAACCTCTTATGCCTTGTATGATGGTTTTCATTGAGGGCAGGCAGGGCTAAAGCTGAAAGAGTACTATGTTTGGTATGCTGAAATGAAGATTTCATTCCTACTTCCATTCTATGGCAAGGATTTCCATGTTTGGTATGAAAAATTGCTCGAAATGACAATTTCATTCTATGCCTTGATTCCGCTGAGACAAAAATCATTATTCTTCCCCCTTAGAGGTGGGAATGGTGATTCAGTTGATTTATTTCCTTATTTATTTCACCTAGTTATAATTATAATTTCATTCCATACTAATTTTGTGTACCAAACATAAATATATAATGGATAGAATAACTAGAATTCCGCTCCTTATAAAACCCAACACAGGAAAGGAATGGTATTCCATTCCCATTCCAATTTCATAAGAAATGAGTCCATGAACCTTAGTAGCCAATCTCCATTCTACTAAGGTGGCATTTGGTATAGATATTTTTTTTTATTCTCGAGAAACATCATTCGTGAGAATCTTTTTCTTAGGAATGTTACAATTTATGTTTGGTTAGCCATAAACATTCCTAAGAATATTGAATATTTATTCCTAAGAATCTTATATCTTTATGTTTAGTTCAAATACTACTTTCTTGGGAATCGAGGTTATTTTTTCAAAAATACTCCTATCTAAATTTGGATAAAAATAAATAAATTCTATTATGCACTCTTTTCATTATAACCCAATTCTAGTTTTATACTTGTTAGTATGACTTATTCTCAATTTTTTTTTTTTTATGATACTTAATATTGTAGTTATTTTTGAGTGATAGTTACTGCATGTCTCTTGTGCTTTGTGCCTAGAGGTGGCAATTGGGCCAGCCCGGCCCGACTTGATCGGGTCATAGAGAATATTCGGGTCTGGCCAAGCCGACCCAATTTAATCGGGTTGGCATTTGGCTGGCCCAGCCCAGTCTTATGGTGGGCTAATGGGCCAGCCTAGCCATAATGTGAAATATTTTTGTTATAATGAAAGTATATATGTATGAATGTAATCCTTAAACTATTCACAACAAAATATGAATGTAAGCCTATCAGTAATATAACTATTAATAAACATTATGCCTTAATTGATACAATACAAAATGGTAAAAGCACAAATTTAATTTCTTATAGAACACTTAATCTTTTTGTTCATTTTTTAGTGACTCCACTAAATTAAAGAGTATGATTCATTTGCAACAAATTAAAACAGTAAGCAAATGAAAGAATTTCTACATATGAATGTCCACAAGAAACTAACAAGAAAAGAAAGAAAAAAGGAAAAAAAAAAAAAAANAAAAAAAAAAAAAGCCCATTGGGCCGGCCCAATTTTTTTTGTTCCTATATTTTTTCAGCCTAGTCCAACTCTAAAATCGGGTTGAACGAGCTAGCCCGTCGAGTCGGGCCCATTTTGCCACCTCTACTTGTGCCTTGTGCTTAGTTGCTTATAATTGCTAAAAAAACATGATTCACCAGTTCTAATAAGCATAGTATTTGCGTTCCTCTCTCTCTTCCTCTTGGTAATTTGTGTTTCTATATTGCAGGTGATGTCTAAATTAACCAATGGAAAGGCAACTCATATTCCTTATCGAGATTCAAAGCTCACTCATTTATTGCAATCATCTCTTAGTGGCCATGGACAGATTTTTGTTAGTACAATATAATACTTTATATTGTCCTATTATTTCTCAAAATGAAATTCTCTTTTGAATTTTCTTTTGGTTGTATGCTATTTCTAAACAATTTTGTGGTTTATTGATGTTTGGAAGTGACCTTCTGTGGTTTGGTTGGCGTAGCTCATCTGCATTGTTACCCCTGCATCTAGTAGTAGTGAAGAGACACACAACACATTGAGCCTAGTGCAGAAGAAAGAAGAATGATGGTTCGGAAAATTCTTTTGGCGTCATTTCTATTATGCCATTAATGAACGATATATTTTTCTTTTTAAGTTTAAAAAAGTTTCCCATGACATGGGAATCCAAGGGCCCGTTTGCTTTAGCTATTTCCTGTTTTCATTTTCAATGAAAACAAAAAATGGGCTTGAAAATGCGTTTAGTTGAGTTTAATGAAAATATTTTACTGAAAACATTTCTTCAATTGGGCCCAAATTTGTAAACGTCAAAAAGACGTTTTCAGTGTTTTCTTCTTAAATTTTTGAGAACGCGAAATAAAAAAGTGAAAACTAGGTGGCAATTTTGTAATTATAATGAAACTAGTGAAAATAAGGTGACAATTTTGTAATTATAATGAAAGCAAAACTCAACAGCCCACTGTCGTGTTCTTCTCCCTTTTTCCTGCCCTTCATGTTTCTTCCTCATCACAGCTAAAAAATCTCACCCACTGACCTGATGTCATTATTGTCTTCCTTTCTCTTTCTTTCCCTTATTCTTCCTTTCTCAAGCCTCTATTTTTCTCCTTGTCAAGATCCACTATAGTACAAAATTTCAATCCCCTTGGTAGAGGTTGTATGCTTATTTCAGCACAACACTCGTGGCACTGAGCTTCGCTCATTTGCAGTAGCTTTGAAGAAGCTTAGGGATGGTCCTTGTGCCCATACATTTGATATTGTTTTAGGGTATAAAACAGTAAGGTAACGTTACAACTCACCACTTTAAGGATAAGAACTAACCACCTTAAAGATAAGAGTTCAGAACAAGCTCACCACTTAAGGAATCCACCAAGAGATACAAAACTTAGAAAGAAACAACCACACATGTCTTTACTTTTGATAATTTGAAAAGTCTATTTTTGAATGTTTACATGGATGTGAATATAAACTAGCCATGGAACAACCCTCTAGGCATAGGAAATAACATAAATAAAAAGCATTACATTATTCTAGGAAAACTGAACAAGTTTCAAAAGTCTATTTTTAGCTACTTATTTAATGCTGACTTTGATTGGTAGCAGCTAAAGAAAATATCATAACCTCTTCTAGAAAATTTGGAATTGGCTGATTCTTGATTTATTTGAAAGTAGACATCTAGAGCTTTTCAATGCTTACTCATGTTCCAAATTTAGGCTTGGTTTGCATGCCCAATTCTTCAGAAAATTGGACCAGATTCTAAAATCTCAAACAGCTTAATCGACAAAGCTTGGGCCTGTACCAATGCTTGGACTAGGCCTTGTATTTCTTCAAGTGTGTTCACATTCAGGCTAATAATTAAACCAAATAATAATCTAAACTTGGGCTTTCTTGAGGATAGCTCATCCTGCATCATTCTCCTATTGTTGGAGAAAACTCAACCTCGAGTTTTTAAGTGTTGAAGCATAAAAACTCCAAATAAGTTGAACAACATCCTTTGCTCCAAATAAAAATTAAGACTTTGACATTTCTTTGGCCATCTTGTTGAAGAAAGAAAGAATGATAAAGGATTATATTTCTTGTCACAAATGATGTTAAATCTATATGGAATAAGAAAATCAATGTGCTCAAGTCTTGAGTATTCAGGAACACAAAATTCTATGTCTATCGATTTAGCACATATTTCTTCTTTCAGCTCTTCAAGACTTGAAGTCTTATTCATTTGGAAATTTGAACTTTCTTCACTCTCCTTCTCATATATACATAAGCCACTCAAATCAAAACTACTTGAATCTTCTGATACATTTTTTGGATAAAAATCATAGATTGGTGGTGAATTCCAATCTACAATGGTATCTTGAAGGAAGTTGAAGTCATTCATGCTTTGAAAATCTGAAGAAATAGGATTTCCACGCCTCGCCATGACGCCAAACAAGAACTTGAAGTGCTAATTCAATGGATAACATGAACCAGGCGCTCTGATACCAAATGATACTATTTTAGGGTATAAAACAGTAAGATAACATTATAACTCACCACTTTAAGGATAAGAACTAACCACCTTAAATATAAGAGTTTAGAACAAGCTTACCACTCAAGGAATCCACCAAGAGATACAAAACTTAGAAAGAAACAACCACACATGTCTTTACCTTTGATAATCTGAAAAGTCTATTTTTGAATGTTTACATGGATGTGAATATAAACTAGCCATGGAACAACCCTCCAGGCATAGGAAATAACATAAATAAAAGCATTACATTATTCTAGGCAAATTGAACAAGTTTCAAAAGTCTATTTTTAGCTACTCATTTAATGCTGACTTTGACTGGCAGTAGCTAAAGAAAATATCATAACCTCTTCTAGAAAATTCGGAATTTGCTGATTCTTAATTCATTTGAAAGTAGACATCCAGAGTTTTTCAATGCCTACTCACATGCCAAATTTGGGCTTGGTTTGCATGCCCAATTCTTCAATGAAAGTTGGGTCAGATTCTAAAATCTCAAACAACTTGATCAACAAAGCTTAGGCCTCTACCAATGCTTACACTAGGCCTTGTATTTCTTCAAGTGTGTTCACATTCAGGCTAATAATTAAACCGAATAATAATATAAACTTGGGCTTTCTTGAGGATAGCTTATCTTGCATCAACATTATTGCTTAATTCTCACCAAGGAAAGTTGAAGAGTGCCATGCAAAGTCTTCGCTCAACCTTAAATGGTGGAGCATTCCCTGCTACCCTTTCACAGCTTGTATTTTCAACCATTGCACAATCAGCAACTGATCCTTTGACAGTGTTTGGTGAAGAAGAGCCTGCATATACTTCTGAGCTAGTAAATTGGGCTGTGAGGCAGACTCGGGACAGACAGCTGTCGTTACAACCAAAGCTGGTGTTCATTAGTCTACTAACTGATTCAACAGTAGTTTCAGCTGCACCCCAAAAGAAGGAAACTGTACTAGCAAAAGCTCAAGTAGACAAGAAGAAGATAGTAGATGCAAGAAAGAAAAGTTGAAAAGATTGTAATAAACTTGTGTTCATTATTTCAGCATTTTCTTGGCTTGATCACAATTAGCCATTCTCTTTTTGGGTCTTTCCTTCTGGTCAAATTCAATTTCTCAAAGGTACAATCTTTCATTTCATTGTGTTACCCTCCAACATATTCTTGCATTGGATGAATTCTAATTCTGCAGATTCGTATCTCAGAAACCAGGTTGAAAGAAAGTATGAAGTCGTCTAGCTCACAGAAGATGACATTTTACGCCTTGCAAAATTGATTCTTCCTGTTTTGAATCTTGTAATTTCAAAGACAAAAGAGCTATTCTCCGGAGAACCATCAATGACCTTGAAAGTAAATTTATTTTGGTGATTAAATAAATTTAGATTCATATATATATATATATAAAGAAACTGAACAGCTATTCTTATATTGTCCTGTGTTTTGTCTCAGACTCAGCCCTTTGCCTCTTTGTCTGGACAATACAATGCCATAGTAACATCAACAACTAGCTACAACGCTGCTAGTGCTACCTTTTATCACCCTTTTTTTTGTCTTGTTTTAGATTTTTCTTCCTCACTGTCTCCCTCTCTCATTGGGTGTGATTGTCTTGGTCTAATAAAGAGATTCTTACCAAACATGTTTTCATTTTCTAGAAACAGTTTTCAATTTTGCAAACCAAACATGTTTCCAAAATTTACAAATTGAAAATGAAAATGTATTTCAAGAAATAAAAACTGAAAATGGAAATAAGAAAATATTTCTAAAAGAAATCAGGCCCCAAGATTCCCAACCCCCCTATGGTAACATTTTTGTGGGAAACTTAACTCAAAACCATTTATGAGAATCTTACTTTCTTGGGAATGTTTTTTTTAAAAACTTATACCAAACATGAAAATCTTAGGGGCTGTTTGCTTTCGGAAATGTTTCCTTATTTCCATTTCCAGTTTTATTTCTTGAAATGCATTTTCATTTTCAGTTTCTAAATTTTAGGAAACATGTTTGGTTTGTAAAACTGAAAATTGTTTCTAAAAAATAAAAACAATGAAAACATGTTTGGTATAAAAATTTAAAAAAATGAAAATTATGAAAACACGTTGTTGTGAGAAATCTTAACGCAAGTGTACGTTATCGTTTCCAAGTAATAAGATGAGATAGAATTATCGTTCCCACGAGGACTAATGCATCATCACTACAAGAAAAAAGCTATTTTCCAACGGAACTTAATACCGTTGGAATTTTAGAAAAATTTTAACGGTAAATCCAACGGAAGAAAATTTGTTGAAATTCCAACGGTAATTCCAACGGAATTACATTACCGTTAGAATTTTCCGTCAAAATTACCGTTGGAATTTTGTTTTAATTTTGTTTTTAATTTTTTTTGTTGATTCCCACGGAAATTCCTACGGTAATTTCCATAATTGTACCGTTGGAATTTTGTAGGGTATTCCCCCATTCCCCTTCCCTCTTTTGCATTTCAGACTTCCCGCATTCACTAAGACCTAGAGCAATCCCTTCTCCATTTTCTTGGCCCTTCCAACTCCGGTGGTGTAAGGCATTTTCTGGTGGCTTGCGGTATTTCCAAGTGACTGAGGGCAGCATCCTAGGCTTCATTCTTTGGGTAGGTCTCTCTCTCTCTTTCTCTCGTGTAGAAGATGAATATTTTCTGGGTTCAGCTTGCTGGGTTCTGGGTTTTCTGGGTTCAGTTTTTTTTTATTTATTTTTTATTTTTTTTTCCTGCTGTGTTACACTGTTTTTGTTCTCAAATTTAGTTTTGCTATAACCGATGGTATGATCTGGTTATTTTATGATCCAATCTTGTGTCTTAAGTATTTTTTTTTTCAGTCATCTCTGCATTTGTGCGGTAATATTATGAAGTCCATATACACTGTGTTTGTTCTTGTTCTGGATTCTTCTGGTCTTGCTGTTAGGGAATTACTCAATTCCTTTTCTCTTCTCTGTGCCTACCATGTGTTTGATTGTATGTCTAACTCCGATGCCTGAAGGGATTTTTTTAATTTAAGTTTGAGGCACAGAATATGAATCAAAGTTTGAAACTTTTTAAATTTAATTTCATGATTATTTGTGTATAAGTCTTCAAATTTGGGAAATAAGCTCAGTAAAGCTAAGTTTCAATTTTGGTCCTATCTTCTCATCATCAATATAAGAAACACCTTAAATGTGAATCTGCTTGCATGTTCAATATCTTCAGAATATGGTAAGTTTGATGGATCTGAGTAGGAGGGTGTAATTCTCTCTTATCTATCATTCCTCTTCATAATCATCCTGGCATGACAGTGTTAAGCAAGCTCCTATACGGTTCATTACATGTTAAGTCATATGACTGGATTGATTTACCTGGCCAAACTGATTCATCTGAAGGTCTGTTCTCGATAGCATTACATATTTTTGTGTGCTCAATCCAACTTTACTTTCAAGCAGCTCAGCCACCTGTATAGGACATTCAAAAATATAGGCATCAGTAATAGTCTAGCTGCTATTTAATCTTGTGCTTGTATATTATATATACATCTCTTGGAAACAGATAAGGCTTTCCTAATTAGAACAAATAGTATATATGGAATATGAGGAGAGGAACTTGTTGGATATATGGAACATATAATTATGACTCCATCCTAAGTTTCCAATTGTTGGTTTGGAAAGATATTGTGAGAGGTGAAAAGGGAAAAATAGCAGCTACCCACCAACATGATATATATGAAGGGGGTAGAACCTAATCCTAGATAAAGGGTCACCCATAGTACTGTTAGTGAAAATGAAGACCCCCTTTTTAGTCCCAATCTCACAGTTCCTCTCGAGCATCCCTACCACTTTTGCATCTCTGTCTTCATCAAATTCCCTTATTAGAACTTTGCTCGCTATGCTGTTAACCATTGCTTCTGTTAGCTAAAAGAAACAAGTGGCTTCTCGATATAAGCTGAGAAAGGAAAGATTTTTTTTTTTTCTCTTTCTGAGGTTCAATCTTACTTGAATGCTAGCTGTCAACCAGTTCCTATTTGCATCTTTATATATGGTGAAAATATTTATTGGATATTTGATTTTTCTTTAGTAGTGCCTCCTATCATATACCATATATGCAGTTTACACACACAACTTGAAGCATTCGTTAAAAGTAGTCTTGGCTTGTTAGTTTTTATTTACATTGCAAAGGTTGACAATATTTATGACAGTGAGTTTTCCTTTTAGGAGAACAACAAGTACACTATTAACACGAGCTGCACCACAAAAATGAAGCAATAGCCTTACAATTTGATCCTGTGAATCTTTGTAAAGATTTTCATAATTCTATTCCTATGGTGTCACTCCAAAAATTAGTGTGTAGCAACCGAAATATAACACAGTAAATGTCCTTTTATAACCCCCTTAAGTGTATGATATCCCACTTGATTTAACACACGACCAAATTCCAGTCCCTTGACATGAAGCCTATGTACTTCATTGCTATTTGTGTTTACTTGGGTATGTGTCAAGTTTGGATGTTGTGAGCCCTGTCTTTTCTCTGCCCTATAAAAGAACATTAATTTCTTCCTATTATGGCTGAGCAAGATGGTATTTGACCTCTTTTACTACAATAGACCGTGTTCATCTCCAATAGGTAGAAAAAGGTAGGCACTTAATTGGTTCAAAAATAAATAAATGACACTTAACCCCTACTGATGTTATTATGTGGTCACACTTGAAGCTAAAAATGCGTGTAGAAGAGATAAGGTGGTCTTGAAAATATAAAGTGACAGGTTTGATGTTTAAAAAAAGTGAAATCAGGGGTAAGTGGAGTGAAAATGGATAATTTTGAGTTACTCATCTAGCTGTTGCTCTATTCCTTTCTGGAAAAAGCCTATAAGAAAGCCCTTTCTTCACTTAAAAGTTTGACCTACTTTTTGAGGATTGCAAGTTCCACATCATAGGCATAGTTTTAATCCTTTCTCCACGTTACTGTAATAATAGTAAAAGAAGAAATGGACATAAAAGTAGCTTTTAGTTTTTTACCACTAAGCCTTGCAAGATAGTTGTCATTCATGGTACTGCATCAGAAATAATCTCAGTATCATGTCACTGGTGCTATGCTACCACTATTCCAGTAATTTCGAAGAATAACATACTGCCAGCAGTATTTTGTTGCATTATGGCAAGTGACTGCTATTCCCACCACTAGCACATTAGCACTCCCTAAATTAAAGGCCAATTGTAGAAGCATGTTGTGTAATCTCTTGATGGTCAAGAAAGCCTCGGAATTGACTCTGGTTGAGAGTCAATTTAGAATATGACACTAAAGATATTGATGCTGTAATTGATACAGTTGTTCAAACAAGCCAATCTTTACCAGCTTGAGCTTGACTCATAGGATTTCTACCAAGTTCAAGATTGGGCTGAGCTTGGAAATCACTAAGCCACTACCCCACTTTCTAAAATTAATTATATATATAAAAAAAGAATAACTAGAAAGTTCTAATAATTTCATTCTTGCAGGTTGCAGCCTTCAAGGGAAACAAGGGTAAGAAACAAGCAACCCTTTCATGGCTTCACCTTCCTAATTCTGTTGCTGGTTGCTGCCACAGGAATTGAGAAAATCAGACAGCCGACAGGTAATGTAATCTTATCTCTTTGCTTATGTTATTATACTACACTTCTCCTTAGTGATTCCTAAGAGAAAAAAAAAATAAAATAAGAAGTAAGTAAAGTGAATGATTTAGTTAAAAACTCATGAAATTTGTGGTCTTGGATATGCACATTTCTGTACTTTGCTGAAACTAGCATTGTTAATCTTTGGCATTGAGTAATTGCACATACAACTCTTTTTGCTATTAGCCTACAAAGGGGTTCGTTACTTCTACTTGATGTGTTACATGGGTATTTTCTTACCAAAAATTAAAAGTCCTATATCAATTAAATTGCTAAGAAGGGAGCGTGAATTAAAAAAATTCTTAGCAGTCCTTCCTCTGATTGAAATTTTAATATTAACATTACCTTAATGAACTTCTACAACTTGGTGTTGGATGTGGGCAATAAGTTATGCATTATCTTCTAAAATTGCTTAAAAGACCTGACTGGTTTTGGTAGAGTGAGCAGAGCAAGAGAAACTAAGCTCAACCTTATTGTGACCTATTTGAGATAGTGACACTTGTTAACCATAAAAATTTTAGGTGAATCTGCCTGAAATAAATAACAACATAATAAAGAGCCATGTCAAAATAAGAACCATAGGAGTAGAGCCATGTCAAAATTTTAGCTTTCATGTTGCTTGTCACCAGCTGTTCAGATTGTTATAATTTCAGGAACCGTAGGAGTAGAGAAGCTAATATCTTGAGAGCAATTGAAGGTGGAGCAAGTACATTGTTTGACATTGTTGCAAATGTATATTCTGATGTTGACCGCCGTGCCTGGTTTGCTGCTTCATCAAATGTCAGGCTTCATATGGACCATCTAGCCCAGCAACATAAATTACCAAAGGTAATTATTTCTTTTCTTAATAGTTGCTAGATGTAGTTGCAAAATATCATCCATTGACTTGAATAAGCTAGAAAGGTCTCTTTCGATATCACACAAAGAAATGTTTGACACTTTAAAGTTACAGGTCAATCATTTGTTCATATGTTTTATTTTCATACCAGATAATTCCTGATACTTCGTAGGATACTTCTGAGAGGCAGTGGTATATAAGATAGTCTGTGATGAAAAATTTTAAGAAAAATAAATTCAGGTCGTTTATTTTTCTTGAAATCTTAATCTACCTTCATATTTAGGCTATAGGTTTTGGGGGCCACTTGTGATGTTCATATGACATATGGAAAAATGAGCAAGACATATCATGAAAATGCAAAGTATTTATACCTCGAACCATTATCACCTAGACCATGTAGCCAAACTATAGTGGCTTGATGTTTTCCTTTGGGCCTCACTACATAAGTCTTCCCAAACTCAAATGTTCTTCTAGCAGTTCTACTACCAGCACTTAAAGCTACTACTTAATGACATGCTAAGTTTAAGATAGCAGATACCGTTCAAAACAAGAAAGAGAGGGGGGATAACAAGAATCATCCAATGGAATGCAGAAAATGGTCATTCAGGCTAAACTATTTAACAACCAAGAGAGGGGAAAAAGGTGAGAAGATTATGAAAAATGAACTGTTAAATGCTGAGAACAACTAATTAAAAGACAGAGAAAGTTCCTGCAAGTATTAGCAAGCTACAGT
>QAOA01006209.1:19948-60064 GCA_003255065.1 Cercis canadensis | reverse complement strand
GAATTTGAAACATCAATCCCTTTTAATTGTGACTTTTTATTTTATTTTAGTTAATCTTAATAAATTTTTCCTATAAAGCTTCTAGATATTCTCTAGACTCTAGCAAAAATATAGTACCTCTCTTGATTCTCTCCTATTCTACCATTCCTCATGTCCACATTTCTTTCTCTTCTTCTATTATTTTCTTTAGCTCTTCTATAAATAATATTTTCAATCAATCTNCATATGTTTTCATATTTCTTTTAAAAATATAAACTTATCCAATTTGTTTTTGCTATTTAATTTTTTTGTAATATTCTTATTTTGAGAATTTTTACATAACTTTGTCTTAAATTGAGAAACCAACCCAACCCAACCCAAACCGACTTTTCATGATTTGGTTTGGTTAGATCATAAGTATTGTGGTTTGGGTTAGTTTGGGTTGTAGAGTGTAAACCCAAACTTTGTGAACATCCCTACTTCTGAGCTAAAATACCTTATTGGTGATTGTCACTAAGTAATATATCATATCCAAATGGTTTGTATGTGGCAAATTCTACTAAGTTTGCTAGGCACATCATCAACCTTATGCCGATAAGAATCTTTAATTTTGTCACTTAAAAGAGAAATCAGCCATATGTATTAAAAATAATTCAAAAATCATGTGTTTCTATGTATGAGTAAAAGAAAATTGATTACTTTGATGATGTGACTTCTTATTTATTTATTGATTATATGTTAAATATTACAGTGTGAGTGCATCAAGTTTAAACACTTGTAAAAATTGCTAAATATTTTTTACTATCAAAAAGATATCTTTAATTCTTTATTATTTTAATAATATGATTGTGACATTTTCTTATTAGGTGATAATGTAGAGTGAATCAAATTCAAGCTCAATTAATATATATATATATATATATATATAGAATATGATTTTTCTTTTTGATAACTAAGTAACAGACTGACGCTGATGATTAGAAAAATGAAAAAAGAAAAAAGAAAAAGGAAAAGAAAAGGAAAGATTCAAGCTCTAGCATTGCCAATTTTCCAAACTTTAAGAAAAGAAGTTCCACATGACATTCCACCAAAAAGATGGCTTCTCCCATGACATACTCAACATGACACATACTCATATCTAGGATGATCTGCTTTCACACCTCGTAACAATATCCATTGGAGCAACACCTTGGTCTGGATGAGCACTCTGAACTGCAGAATCCTGATCTGTAGAAGCACCCGGCTCAGATTGGTCTGGATCAGCAACCTCACCTGCAGAATTCAACTGGGTCTTTTACAAGGAAAATAAAAGAATTCAACATAATAACAATCTATGTGTAACTTTATACAGTAGCCACCTCAACATAGATCATCATGCTATAATGACTTTACACTGAGATACATCACTTGGAAAATATTGAACATAAATGTTCGCATCCTTCAGGTTTCTCTCTTCATTTTAGTTTCCAAAAAGAGGAGAACTCATACATTGACTATAACCCACAAGAAAGATCAGTGAATCATGCCCCAAAGCTTTCTAATATATAAACATTCTCAGAACTCTGAAAAGATACCAGTCCTGGTATTGGACAAAGAATGACAAAATATTTGGTCAGTTTGCCTTTTAGAGCTCAGCAAAAAGCCTTCAACAATGAACAAAAAGAACCAATAAGTTATAACTGATCAGCCACATATCAAACTTCAATCCCACATAACCAAACCTCAAATCCACTACAACCACATCCAAACAAGTACAAAAACAGCACTGACGATTGATTATATTGGACCCATCAACGAAGTTCAAGTTTTAATAGAGAAAACCTATTCCTAATGGTCCAAGTCATAGGTAAAATTAAAAAGAAAAGAAACAGCATATGAGGATGATTAAACACATATATCTCACTTCTTTCAGATCTGTTATAGTTGAATTTATATTAACAGTACAAATCCCAACAATTATTACCGTGTCATAATTGAAAAGCTGTTCGAATAGAATCCATAGGAAATAATTGAAAGTGCTAATCAACACCAACACAGATGCAAGGAACCACTCAGCTCAAAACTCAATTCATCAAAATTTCAATAACAGGGATAAATTCAAACATTTATCATAGTATTTTGCATACAGACAGAGCAACTTGGACCACCCACTAGAAAATTATATCATAACCATGCAGAATGGAAGGTCAGAAACTTTACAACATATTAAGATCCCTGGCAACAATAACACTATCAACCATTGGACACAAATATCTTGCCTGAAAGTAAATGCTATCAGTATTTTGCAGCATGGATATGAATTCTTTAGGGAAAAAAAAAAACNAAAAAAAAAAAAAAAAACAATCCTAATAGAAGAAATTCTCCACTCCTACTCTCCAATTAATTATTTGTCAAATCTAGGAAAAACAAGTGGAAAGGAAACTTATGAGGTATTTAAAATACCATTGTATGCTCCTACCCAATGCCGACAGCATATAAAGCAAGCATCTTTTCTCCTGATTGCTACACAAAATACACATTACTAAGACTTGCATCTTTTTGATACTCAATTCAACTATTGAACTCCATTCCCTCCTTTGACAGTAACATACTAACATATCGAAAAACTCCTAAATTTAATAAAAGCAGCTTCATTATGCAATGAGGTCCACCAAGACATAGAATTTCATTCTTGCATCCCAACAAGGAACCTAATGGAAGAGTTGGATTCTAGTAAAATGCAGGCATGATTTCTAGCATTCTGATTTTCTACGACTACAACTAGTGCAACTCACTCATTCGCTACATGGCAATGAGCTTTCTCATGACTTTCATTGTTGCTCAGAATTTTCTAGCCATGCTTTGCGACTTTAAGTCTAGGATTTTCTTCTTCTTTGCAGGTTGGGTGGGGGTTATGACTATATTCATATACTATTTACTCCCAGAGACTAAGCATGTACCGATTGAACAGATGGAGAAAGTGTGGCAGGAACATTGGTTTTGGAGAAAAATGGTATTGAGCTGCGTCAACAAAAATTACTTTAATTCGAATCCTGATAGTGACCCTTTGTAGGTTGGCATCCACTAATTGTGATTTTCCCAGCCTTGAATTTGGTAAAAGGTGGACTATGATGCCTCAAAGAAAACATGGTTCAAAATATTCTAGTGCCATTGGTCATGTACTTGTTGACACCCAAATTTGTCACATATTTTGAAAGTCACATATTCCACATAAAGAGAAAGTATAAGGCTATAAGAAATAAGCTACTTTTATAGTATCAGCCTGAGCTATAAAGAACAAAGAGCAAAAGCAGAGGGGAGAAAAAGTAAACTCTGCTATGGAGGCAAACAAGAAGAAGTATTGGGCAGATCAAGTGGAAACTAGCACTAAAGAGCAGCATCAGGTTCAATCAATACACGTTCTCTTGATACTAACATCACCAAACTCCCTAATACACTGACCTTGGAGAACATCCAAAGAAAATGTTGTTTAAGCAGCAGATGGTACAATATATAAATGCTCACGGAGTAAAGCCTAAGAACATATTAACAAATTAAAGTACTCAGCATCAAGTCATAGATAATTTATGCAAAATAAAGAAATGCAATTACGAAAACCTACTAATAAGACCACAGTACCTGTATTATCAGATTCAATGACATCAATAAGTTCCTCCTCAACCTGTGCAGGATCATGTCATGTATCATTAAAGGCATTGAGGAAACAAAAGAGATATGAGAAGAAAAGAAAAATGCTAATGTAACTACAAGAGATTCCAATTAATTCATTATTATCAATTATTAAAGACAATATATTGTCTGTCTATTGCCTGCTGATAGCATACCTAAACTCATGAATAAAATTATAGGGCTAGCTCATTAAAATAACAAGGGGAACAGAAAATTTATGCATTCAAACAAGTGCAACAAAGAGATTGAGGAAGGGAGATTATGTGCAACATCTCAAATAAGTTGTTGTATCTATTCTTTATTTCCAAACATCAAATAAAATGGATTGATGTTATATTTCTTATCCCTATATCCTTGCAATAATTCTTTCTGATCTCTTTTCTTGTAAGCTCCAACAAACATTAATCACTTTAGGTAAATTAGTAAAGTAAACAGTAGCAAGAAGCAACTGATTTGAATAATAAAGCAAGGAAACAAAAGAATTCACTAATTTCAGAAGTAACAAATGCAAGCTGCTTGAACTTTCAGCTTTAGGTTATCAGGACAGCTGCCACAACACCAGCAACCAAGTTTCAAATTCAAAGTTTAAACTCTTACGCAGATAAACAAGATAACACTCACATTTGAATTCAAATTTACTGATAATGTAGTTTTGAATTTTGTAAACTCTTTCCTACTTGCTAGCTTTCTGTTGTTACAACTAGTGCTGTATAATTGACAGTACAAATACCCACAGAATGAATGAAAAGTATTAAAGCTTTCTCTGCAATCTTGCTTCTATTATTTTCTTTATGTGGTATTAGAGCCTCTTTGACTAAGTGATCAGTTGGACTCGTGTTTTATTGGGTTCACGCTTCAAATTTCTATAGACAACCTCAGTGTTTACCACTGTTAATGCTTTTAACTGCCCATCATTCAGGTTTTTTTTTTTCTAAAAAAAAAAAAAAAACTACGCACCAATGAAATATCTATTTACACTTACAGTAATCAACTACTTAACCATTCTACTTACTGGAGGCAGAATCTATGACAGTGAATTGGCAACCCAAATCACAGAGGAAACCAGAAACACAGCGTCATAAGTCATATCCGATTTGTACCTATATCAAAGAGGAAACCGAAACAGAATTATTACCTCGACACAGATGACCTTGGCAATTTAAGCACAAGAGCATGAAAACGGGTTTCAATGGATTCTCTATTGTGGGTTCTCGTTGGAGATTCAGCGATGGCAATTTTCTCTGCTGTAGCGGTGGCTGCAAACTGCTACCACAGCTGAGCTCGCCGGTGCGGCTCCAGGGATAATGAGAAGCCATGGACAAAAATTAGCAGTAAGGATCATCGGAACCTATCGGGGTCATCGGGGTTTCAAATTTTACTAAATACGGTGTTTTTTTTTTTTTTTTTTTTGATGTTTGACTTCGAACACAATTCTAGATCGTAATACTACTTTTTACGAGTTGTATTTATGTAATCTTTAAGGAATTTTTTTTTAAAGATAATTTTAATATTTATGTAGTATATTATATTATATAAAAATAATTAATATATAAATCATATATATACAAATTAATTATTTTTAAATTTATTTAAAAAATAAAATAAATTATATTTTTATTTAATAAATTATAAAAATTACATATAGTTCATATATTATCATAAAATTTTTGAATCTTTAAATATGATTTTAGTATCTGTTGAGCAATTTGATTTTTACATACGATTTGGTATTTGATTTCCTAATTTTACTTTGTTTTTATTCGTTGGATAACTTTTTTATCCTAACAAAATAAAATTAAAATTAAGGATAAATAAGTTGTTTCAACCATTTTAATTTTTTTTTAATCCTAACAAAATAAAATTAAAATTAAGGACAAATAAGTTGTTTCAACCATATTAAATTTTTTGATAAAACAAAAATAAATCATTTTTTAATTCATTTTTTGAATATTCAAAAACTTAAATAAAAAAATAAAATCTTTTAAAGATTTTAAGTAATTTTTATTACATCTTTTTGGACTAAAATGAACTCTTAATTTTTTTTAGAAAAACCCATACCTCTCACGTGGTTGTATTTGTCCTTATACGAAACTCATTGATAAGTGTGAAAATTGGGATAAGAAAAGGGGGTAATGCCATGCAATTCAACTTTTGTTGGAACCACGTTTTAACATATGCTACCCATGTCTTACATGGCGAACCAAAGGCACCCTTTGATAATCGCTATCATTTTTATTGCTTCAACTTCTGGGATCTGATGATTGCTAGACAAGAACCCTATAAGTTATTTACTTCATTCGTAAGCAAATTTTAGAAGAGACTTGAAAAGAGAAGAGAAGCTTTCGCAATCATTGGACCAAAAGGTAAAAATGGAGAATGATTGAACTTGCATGCTTATCATTATCAATATGGACATTGATTAATGGTTACTAAATTTTTTATTTGAGTTCTTCTATGATTGAAAGGAGACAGGATTAGCTCGCCCATCGATCGAGTTGTTATTCTTCAATAAAAAAAAAAAAAAGAAACTGATGTATATGGCATATTTAATTGATAGAATTAGCTTGATCCCTCTCTCTCTATCTGTCCACATGCTAAATTACAAACTACATATGATCAACTTCACATGCATGCATTATCTTAGAGAAGAATCTTCTTTTTTCAAATTGCTGACTCCATTTGTGTAATTATTTAGTTGGAGAAACATCTTTTCCACAGTGCATAAAAAATAATACTCCACCAATAACACAAGGAACTGCACACCTGCATTATGAACTTAGTGTTGAGTATACGCAAGTTTAATGGTGGTGTTTGCTTATAATAAATTTGGTTCGTTCAACAACCTTTATAAGCAAACACTATCATTAATCTTGCTCATTTACTTAACGATGACTTAGTGTTGCTTGAGAATGTGTGTCAACTGATCAGATTGCTCTTCTTGCTCTTTATCTGCAACTTATATATAACTCTATTTTTCTCTCCTTCTGCTCTGTGTAAGCTTAAACGAAAAGCTAATGGCAATTGGGTCTGATACAACAAGCCAAAATGGACAACATAAAGGCAGGATAACACTATATGTTATCCTATCTTGTATGATGGCTGCCATGGGAGGTGTCATCTATGGCTATGACTCTGGTATATCAGGTCGGTCTCATTGTAATTAGTAATTCAATTGACAATTGCAGATAATATTATGTGTTTTGCTGACTTGGTTGAGTGATTTTGAAGGTGGGGTGACCTCCATGGACTCATTTATAAAGGAGTTCTTCCCACAAGTTTACCAAAAGATGGAAGAGCATACAGAGACAAGCAACTACTGCAAATTTGACAGCCAACTATTAACAGCCTTCACATCCTCTCTTTACGTTTCTGGGTTTTTTACTTCCTTCTTGGCGTCATATATCACAGGAGCCTTCGGACGCAAGCCATCGATTATTGCAGGAGGTGCTGCTTTCCTTGCAGGTAGTGTCCTAGGTGGTGGTGCTTTTAATGTGTACATGCTCATAGTTGGTCGCCTTTTGCTTGGAGTTGGTGTTGGTTTTGCTAACCAGGTAAGGACCCTGTATCATGCTGATTCAACTATTCTTCTCGATGGTAGCGTGATAAATTTGTCTCCCTATATCTGTGTGTATGTATCATAAAAAGTAAGATTCAACGAAGTTTAACCAGATAAAATAACTCTAATTGTTCGACATGCACAAGTGATTGACTGCTTATGTCCATAAAACAATACTCAAGAATATTTGAGAACGTCGTCACTTTAAAGTGTGGATTCCAATTTGCAGAATTAAAGATATTTAGATATTTGAGGGGAAAAAAATCAATTGTTAAGATTTTTCTGATTATTTCAATAAACTAAGCAAGACAAGTGATAAATCCACATTTAAATTTCTAAACCTTTATAAATGGCAAAATTTCCTTTGATTCCACCCACATAAATTTTTTTTTTTGTACAGCTCAGAATTTTTTTTACACCACCAACACATCTTTTAAGAGGCATAGGCCTACGCCTATCATTTTCTCCTTGTTCATATTTATACTTGGCTATTATTTTGCTCCATCCATATCCATTTTCTTATAGTCAAAATAACTTGTTTCAAGATCTTTGCCTATTCTTCAGTCAGTTCCTCTGTATCTCTCTGAAATGGCACCAACACGAATCAGAGGAGCAATTAGTAATGGCTTCCAATTCAGCATGAGCATTGGGATTTTAGCTGCTTGTCTAATCAATTATGGCAATGAGAAGATTGAAGGTGGTTGGGGGTGGCGTGTCTCTTTAGGCTTGGCAGCACTTCCAGCCTCAGTCCTAATACTAGGTGCACTCTTCCTCCCAGAAACTCCCAACAGCTTAATCCAATGCAGCAAAAGCAGTCAAAAGGCCAAGCTAGTGCTTCAACGCATCCGCGGCATAGATGATGTGCAAGCAGAACTAGATGATCTTATCGATGCAAGTACTAAGTCAAAAACCACCAAACACCCATTTAAGATCATCTTGAAACGAAAATATAGGCCTCAACTTGTAATGGCAATAGCAATACCATTTTTCCAGCAAGTCACAGGGGTCAATGCCGTTGGCTTCTATGCCCCATTGCTGTTTAGAACAATTGGTTTTGGTGAGAGTGCCTCACTCATGTCTTCTGTCTTGCTTGGCATTGTAGGCACTGGCGCAGTCTTCATATCAATGCTCTTAGTCGATAAACTCGGTCGGAGAACTTTGTTCATGATTGGGGGAATTCAAATGTTTGTATCCCAGTGTATTATTGGAGGCATAATGGCAGCTCAACTCAAAGACCATGGTGAATTAAGCAAAGGATATGCTTATTTGGTTTTTGCTTTCATATTGATATATACTACTGGGTTTGCATGCTCATGGGGGCCTCTTGGATGGTTAGTACCAAGTGAGATATTCCCTTTGGAAATTCGATCAACCGGGCAAAGTGTGACCGTGGCAGTAAGCTTTATCGTCACTTTCATTGTTGCTCAGAGTTTTCTTGCTATACTTTGTGGCTTTAAGTCTGGGATTTTCTTCTTCTTTGCATTTTGGGTGATGGTGATGACTATATTTGTGTACTATTTCTTGCCGGAGACTAAGAATGTACCGATAGAACAGATGGAGAAAGTATGGGAGAAACATTGGTTTTGGAAAATAATAGTATTGAGCTCTGTCGATGAAAAGGTCTTTAATTCAAATCATGATAGTGATCCTTTGTTAGTAAGTATCTACTAATTATAATTTGTCATTACATTTTTTAAAAGGTGGACTACATTTTATGTTCTACTATGTTGAAAGGACTAGTTATTATGAATTTATTGTGCTTCATAGTTTTCTTTTTTTTTTTTCAAAAAAAAAAAAGAAAGAGAAACAATATGTATATTTACTTCAAATTTTAAATTTAACTAGAGAGTCTACATATATAGTAGGCAAACCAATATAAATTTTAATAAAATAGCAATTTTATTTTGATGAAAAATAGTAAAAACAAAAGAAAAATTATTCAGAGACGCTATTTAGTGGCAAGGAGTCTAACTAGTTTGATGAAAATAAAAAATTTAAACTTTTGTACCATTGTGTAACAAAAAAAAGAAAAAATATATATATATATTTGCTGTCATGTATGATGTATATATACCAGTATCTATACCAATATATACGATACGACCCACTTATGATCTCTTTGTGTAACTTAAATTGAAAAAAAGATATAGAAAACAAAATCTTATCATATTCCAAAACCTAGTATGGGGAATTGGTTTTACCTTTTCCAGATTATATGTGAGCAGAGCAGTAACATAACCTTCGGGAAAATTTTTCTTTTTTCTAAGAAAAAACACTGCCTTGCAGATTTTTTGGGGGAATCACAACCTTGGACATTGAGGATAGACAGCAAATGTGCTAAACCCGCCCAACTTGTGTTGTTGTGTGGGCTTAGTCATTTTTTTAATTCGGTTGTTCTTTTTATTTTAACAAAAAATGGAAGCCACGGATCTATGACTATTCCCACCGTCTAATCCTTTCCTCTTTTTCAAGCACTTTTTTATAACAAAAGAAAAATATAATGCAAGAAAGAGGCCCACTATTGTCAAGGCAATTGTTGGTTACACTGTTTTATACTCCTTATGTAAGATATGAAATTTTTTTAGTTCTTTGTAGTCATACTTCTAAGCTAGCTAGAATACCTTATTGGTGATTATCACTAAGTAATATATCATATCCAGATGGTTTGCATGTGGCAAGTTCAACTAAGTTTGCCAAGCACATCATCAACCTTTTGCTGATAAGAATTTTGCCACTTAAAAGAGAAATCAGCCTCTTTCATCTTACAATTTTAAGAACAAATAGCAATGGATCAAGAATATTGTTATCAATTGTTAGGTTTGAAAGACAAATTGAGACATATTGAAGATGTTGGTAATTTAAAGACAAAAGGGCTTAATTCCATTATTAAACTTTAATGTAAGCTGGGGAATGGAAGAAAATACAATGGGAACATAACTTTCCTTTGTGATTCTATCACTCTATGTTGTTGCCCTTAGAGAGCAAGAAGGGGGATTCTATATGGTGCCACACATAGAGGTACATGTTAGTTGTTCAAACTTTGGATTCCATTTGCAATCATTTACTTGGAGATAAATATGTTTCATAGTGTACATAGACTGATTCTCCACCAATAATGCAGGAAATTTAGATCAGGCATGTTTGGAGTTTACTTAGTGGCAAGTTGGTGGTCCCCTTTGATTTGA
This sequence comes from Cercis canadensis, assembly GCA_003255065.1. NCBI lineage: Eukaryota > Viridiplantae > Streptophyta > Magnoliopsida > Fabales > Fabaceae > Cercis > Cercis canadensis. The sequence goes on along the minus strand of QAOA01006209.1, from coordinate 49,675 downwards.
AAGAAACCTGTCTCATAAGTGACGTGATAAAATGCCTTTTAGGCTACAAGGAGAGCTAGCTTTAAAAGGAAGTAATTGATGAATTGTCAACCTTGCTTATCTTGAAATTTGAAAGCAAAGTACTATTCTCAATTTTGATATAAGCCCATGCTGACATCATAGAGTGCAAGCTCTTGACAATGTGAGCCCAGAGAGTATGCTTTTCTTGTTCTTTATCTGCAACCAATGACCCTATCTTTCACTCCTGCTCCCTTTAAAGCCAAATGAAAGTTGGGTTTGCTATAACAAGCCAAAATGGGCAAAACATTGGCAGGATAACACTATTTCTTGTCCTATCATGTATGATGGCTGCTCTATGACATTGGTATATAAGAATATGTTATATAATTTTTGACAGTTCAAAAAATTTGATGGTAAAGCAAAAGACAGAAAAAAAAAATTAATTCACTTTTTAAATTTTTAAAGACTCAAGTAATAATAATAATAAAAAAAAGAATTTTAGAGACACAAGTAATTTTGATTATAATTTTTATAGACGAAAGTGACATTTAATTTTATTTTTATCCATACCTAACTCACCGTCCTCGTAGTAAACTCATTATAATTGTGAAATTGGATATAAAAAAAGTGGATAATGCTATAGAATTCAACTTTTTTGGGAAACGTGCGTTTTAGCATACGCTATCCAATCCTCTCTTACACGGCAAACCAAAGGCACCCTTTGATAATTGCTACGCATTGGCCGCATCCGAGATGCCTCTCGCTATCACTTCTATTGCTTCAACTTCTGGGAAAAGATGATTGCTGGACTGGAATCCTGTAACTCATTTACTTCATTCAACAAATTTTAGAAGAGACTTCAATGCAGAACAGAAGCTGTCGCAACCATTGGAGCAAAAGATAAATGGAGAATGAATGATTGAACTTGCATTTTTTTTTTGTATCATTATCAAGAAGGAATTGATTAAGGAGTACTAAATTTTTTATGTGAGTGCGTCTAAAGATTGAAGGGAGACATGATTAGCTGGCTCATCGAGTTGTTATTCTACAATAAAAAGAAAACTGCTATATATGGCATATTTAATGTAGAATTGGCTTGAACCCCCCCCCCCTCTCTCTCTCTCTCTCTCTCTATATCTTTCCACAAGCTAAATTATAAACTATGCTGACCTTCACATGTGCATGCATTATCTTATTTTAACTTGTGTTACACGGGTATTTGTACGACTTTCATACCTAGTATGGTACAAAATGCATGAACCACAATTTTCAAAAGAAAATAGGGTACAAGTACGCCACCTTATTTGTATAAATATATATTATATATAACAATCACATAGTCCCAAAGAGGAGTTCCTTTTTCAGAACATTAGATGAGGAGGAATCAAAAATAGGCTTGTTAGTGCAGCTAAGAGAATTTGAGTTATTATCAATAGAAGTTGAAACTATATGGCGTTCGGTAGACAGATTTTTTTTTGTTCCTAAGAATCATGTTTCTTAGGAATCATATTTCCTGAAAATGATTATTCTTGAAAATGTTACAAATGCGTTTGATCGCTCTTAAACATTCATGAGAACGTTACCCAATGTTTTTTGGAAATTTTTTAACTCCACGTTTGTTCTAATATAACTTTCTTGTTAAGCTTAGCATTTTTTCTAAAATTACCCCTATCTATTTTAAGTCAAAGAAAATAATTAAATTACTTCTTATAATTAATGAATATTTATTTAAAACGATTCCTTATTTAAAATTAAGAATAAGTAAAAAGTAACACTAGAAATTAGCAAAAATAAAATATAAAATAAGGTATAAACAAAAATAAAATAATTTTGGCATTATTACGATTATACCATTAATGTATATTTGACTTTTTATGTCGAAGATTCCCGTTACCCCAATGAGAAAGTTTTTGTGCAAAACTTGCCCTAAAATAATTCCCGGGAATTCTACTTTATTAGGAATATTTTTTAAAAACCTTATACCAAACATGAGAATATTAGTTTCTTAAGTTGAGATTCTTAAGAAACTAAAAAGAATCTGTCTACCAAACGCCCCCAAAGATAGTTGGAAAAATCAGTTTCAACAGACAAATCATGTCATATTCTTTCAATTTAGTTATTTGTATAATAGAGAATAGAATAGGGGCTGGGCTTGTGAAGGATCTAAACAATTGAGGGAGAAGAAGATAATTATTGTAAAACAAGGCCAAAATGGTTGAAATGCCCATTTCAAAATATACCAAATTTGTTTCTTTAAAAAGAAAAAGAAGTTGAGATACGTTTTCACCTATGATACGTGTTTCACATTTTTGGAACATCTCAAAAATCAGTACGACGTCGATTTTGAAATACCGGTACAACATATATTTNTAATTTTGGCATTATTACGATTATACCATTAATGTATATTTGACTTTTTATGTCGAAGATTCCCGTTACCCCAATGAGAAAGTTTTTGTGCAAAACTTGCCCTAAAATAATTCCCGGGAATTCTACTTTATTAGGAATATTTTTTAAAAACCTTATACCAAACATGAGAATATTAGTTTCTTAAGTTGAGATTCTTAAGAAACTAAAAAGAATCTGTCTACCAAACGCCCCCAAAGATAGTTGGAAAAATCAGTTTCAACAGACAAATCATGTCATATTCTTTCAATTTAGTTATTTGTATAATAGAGAATAGAATATGGGCTGGGTTTGTGAAGGATCTAAACAATTGGGGGAGAAGAAGATAATTATTGTAAAACAAGGCCAAAATGGTTGAAATGCCCATTTCAAAATATACCAAATTTGTTTCTTTAAAGAAAAAGAAGTTGAGATGCGTTTTCACCTATGGTACGTGTTTCACATTTTTGGAACATCTCGAAAATCAGTACGACGCCGATTTTGAAATATTGGTGCAACATATATTTTAACATATTGCAAGAAATCCTCTTGTCATAAGAATTAGTGAATTAAGAGTGGAAGTCAAGGGTTCTATTCCCACCGTCTATTTTTTTTTTTCTTGCACTTTTTTTTATAACAAAAAAAAAATATTGCAAGAGAGAGGCCCACTATTGTCAAGGCAATTGTTGACCCAAAAAACTGTAACTTAAATTTGACAAATTTAATAAATAATGGGGAAAATTTGGACATAGACTAACACTTGTTTGTCATCTTACCGGTAATCCATTATACAATTGACACAATGACAAGTGGATGTGTTAATTGAGGCACTTGAGTCACTTGTGGCATTAACATCGCACATCCCAATTTAAAGCTTATGAAACATAAATTTGTATTATAAAATTATTTTACACAAAATTACTATTATATTGAACTTAGAATTGTCAAAATGGGTAGGGCCAAAATGAAATCGGGCCAAAAGTCTAAATTTTAAATGGGTCTAATTTGACAAGCTCAAGCCAAGCCTTACATATAAATAAGTTATCTCAATTATTATTATATTTTGAATTAAATATTATTTTAAGAATAAAAAAATTCAAAAACCAATTTAAAAAGTCAAAAAATAATTATAAAAGTATAAAATAAAGAAGTAGAAAAAGCTAGAAAATTTTAAAGTATGACTAAGAATGTGCCCATTGAACAAATAGAAAAACTGTAACAAGCACATTGATTTTAAAAAAAAAATGGTAGATGAAGAGAGCAAGAAAGTGAGACAATATAATAGAAAATCTTGTTTTGAATATTCTGGAGCAATTGCCGCAAATAGTTGTACTAACATAAAAAATTTTGGACCCAAGGATGTAGGCATGTGGTCATATGCTATGTCAAGTCTGTCATTTGCGTCATAACGACCTTTAAGTACGTTATGACAGGTATATCATGATATGTTTTATAATTTTTAACACAAAACATATTAAGGATTTACTAATTTTTAGAATAAAAAGTCATTTTAATTCTTAAATGATGTAGTAAAAATTATTTAGGTCACTGATTTTTTTTTATCACTTAATCCTGACAATTCAAAAAATTTGATCCTTTTTCAAGACATAAATGATGGTAAAACAAAAAAATAATTTTAATTTAAAAAAAATCTTAGGGACCCAAATAATTTTAATTATAATTTTTATAAACGAAAATGACATTTTAATTTTATTTTTATCCAAACCTAACTCACCGCCCTTGTACTAAACTTATTATAATTGTGAAATTGGAAATAAAAAAAGAGTGGATAATGCTATAGAATTCAACTTTTTTGGGAACCACACGTTTTAGCATACGTTATCCAATCCTCTCTTACACGGCGAACCAAAGGCACCCTTTGATAATTGCTACACATTGATCGCATCGGAGATGCCTCTCGCTATCACTTCTATTGCTTCAACTTCTGGGACAAGTTGATTGCTGGACTGGAATCCTGTAACTCATTTACTTCATTCAACAAATTCTAGGAGAGACTTCAATGCAGAACAGAAGCCTTCGCAACCATTGGAGCAAAAGCTTCGCAACCATTGGAGCAAAAGGTAAATGGAGAATGAGTGATTGAACTTGCATATTTTTTTTATTATTATCAAGAAGGCATTGATTAATGAGTTCTAAATTTTTTATTTGAGTGCATCTAATCAATGAAGAGAGACAGATTAGCTAGCTCATATAGTCGTTATTCTACGATAAAAAAAAAAAAAAAAACTGCCGTATATGGCATATTTAATGTAGAATTGGCTTGAACCCTCCCTCTCTCTCTCTCTCTCTATCTTTCCACAAGCTAAATTATAAACTATGCTGACCTTCACATGTGCTTGCATTATCTTAGGAAGGAATCTTCTTTATTCAAATTCTTGATTCCGTTTGTTAGGGATTTGGATCCAGTCATGTCACTTGAGTCATGTTGCTCAGATCTGAGCCGTCCATTTCATTAAAGCTCATTTCAACTATTAAATATTAATGTCTTTTAATGGTTGAAAATACCTTAAATAGAATAGACGGCTTAGATCTAAGCAACATGACTCAAGTTAACATGACTGGATCTCTTCCCGTTTGTTAGCATATTGTTGGAAACATGCATTTTTTTGACCTAGTGTTGAGTATAGGCGAGATTAATGACGTTTGCTTATGATGATACTCCACCAATACTGTTTGGTTGATTCCCCTTTGATCAACTACCGTTTTAAGCAACGACTTTTATGAGCAAAGACTATCATCAATCTCGCGTATTACAGTATTATTTAGTGTTGATTGACTATTTGTGTCGAGGTTTTAAAAATCGAAGCGGAGGCAGAATCGATGCGCCTGTGTTTGACAGGTTGCTAGTCCAACAAATTGATGCGATAAAAGCAAAGAAAAGTGATAAAAAATTAAAAACCTTGCAATGAGAGTTATATACAAAGGCAAAGATGAAATAACCTCGTACACCCTTTTAAAGTCAAAAAAGAATTAAACGCTAAAGAAAATAAATAACAAAAAATTTATTGAAGCAAAACAAGAAACCAATTAATGCAACCAAGTGAACTTGTTATCTGTGCCCAGCAAAATAGACCCTTAACATGAAAGTCCCCACCGACCATAGCAGTAGTCTTCCTCATCCTTCTGAAAAAACAAAAACCAGACTGCAAGAGAGAGAAAGCATAGAATCAGAGACCAAGAGAAATCATAGAATAAGAAACCAAGGGAAAAAGAGGGAGAGAAGTGGTGTTAGGGAATAAAGGATTAGGGATTTTAGCTAATAAGGAGAAAGGTGTTTAAGGTGTTAAACGGCAGACAAAAATAATCAAAACGACCCAACTCTGAATTTTTTTTTAAATGTCACCTTAAGTGAAACAGTCAATTGTTTTTACAGTTAGGGATTAAACCCTTGACCCAATCCAAACCGAGCACCGGTTGGACTAGTCTAACCGTTCGGTCCAGCCAGAATTTTAAAACATCGCATATATAGGTTGCAGATAAAAAGCAAGAAGAGCAACGTCACTTCACACACAATAGATATTTTTCTCTTGTTCTGATTTGTTGAAACTTAAACGAAAAGCCAATGGCAGTTGGGTTTCACACAGGAAGCCAATATGGACAACACAAGGGCAGGATAACACAATATGTTGTCCTATCTTGTATGATGGCAGCCATGGGAGGTGTCATCTTTGGCTATGACACTGGTATATCAGGTCGGTCTCATTGTAATTAGTAATTCAATTGAGAATTGCAGATGATATTATGCGTTTTGCTAACTTGGTTGAGTGATTTTGAAGGTGGGGTGACCTCAATGGACTCATTTCTAAAGGAGTTCTTCCCACAAGTTTACCAAAAGGAGGAAAAGAATACAGTGAGTAGCAACTACTGCAAATTTGACAACCAACTATTAACAGCCTTCACATCCTCCCTTTACGTTTCTGGTTTTTTTACTTCCTTCTTGGCGTCATATATCACCGGAGGCTTCGGACGCAAGCCATCGATTATTGCAGGAGGTGCTGCTTTCCTTGCAGGTAGTGTCCTTGGCGGTGGTGCTTTTAATGTGTACATGCTCATAGTTGGTCGCCTTTTGCTTGGAGTTGGGGTTGGTTTTGCTAACCAGGTAAGGACCCTGTATTATGCTGATTCAACTATTCCTCTTGATGTAGGTCATTATTTGATGAATTAAAGATATACTTAGATGTTTAATTAAGTGGTAAAAAATTAAATGGTTGAGATTTTTATGATTATTTGATCAAACTAAGCATGAGTAAGGATAAATCTACACTTAAATTTCTATACCTTTATAAATGGCAAAATTTAATATGACTGAACCCCAGATAAATTTTTTTTTATATAGGCCTATAATTTTTTCCTTGTGCATATATACTAGACTTGGTTATTATTTTGCCTCATCCATTTTCTTTTGATCGGAATTACTTGTTTAAATATCTTTGCTTGTTCTGCAGTCAGTTCCTCTGTATCTCTCTGAAATGGCACCAACACGACTCAGAGGGGCAATTAGTAATGGCTTTCAATTCAGCATGGGCATTGGGGTTTTAGCTGCTACCTTAATCAATTATGGCACAGAGAAGATTGAAGGTGGTTGGGGGTGGCGTGTCTCCTTAGGCTTGGCAGCACTTCCAGCCTCAGTCCTAGTACTAGGGGCACTCTTCCTCCCAGAAACTCCCAACAGCCTAATCCAACGCAGCAAAAACAATCAAAGGGTCAAGCTAGTGCTTCAACGCATCCGCGGCATAGATGATGTGCAAGCAGAACTTGATGATCTTATTGATGCAAGTTCTCGGTCAGAAACCTCCAAATACTCATTTGAGATCATCTTGGAACGAAAATATAGGCCTCAACTTGTAATGGCAATAGCAATACCATTTTTCCAGCAAGTTACAGGGGTCAATGCCATTAGCTTCTATGCCCCATTGCTGTTTAGAACAATTGGTTTTGGTGAAAGTGCCTCACTCTTCTCTTCTGTCTTGATTGGCTTTGTAGGCACTGTGTCAACCTTCATATCAATGCTCTTAGTTGATAAATTCGGCCGGAGAACTTTGTTCATGATTGGGGGAATTCAAATGTTTCTATCACAGTGTATTATTGGAGGCATAATGGCAGCAACACTCGAAGATGAGGGTGCATTAAACAAAGGGTGTGCTTATTTGGTTTTGGCTTTCATATTGATATATAGTAATGGGTTTGCATGGTCATGGGGGCCACTTGGATGGTTAGTACCAAGTGAGATATTCCCTTTGGAAATTCGATCAACCGGGCAAAGTGTGACCGTGGCAGTGAGTTTTCTCGTCACTTTCATTGTTGCTCAAACTTTTCTTGCTATGCTTTGCGACTTTAAGTCTGGGATTTTCTTCTTCTTTGGATTTTGGGTGGTGGTGATGACTATATTTGTGTATTATTTCCTACCGGAGACTAAGAATGTACCAATTGAACATATGGAGAAAGTATGGGAGGAACATTGGTTTTGGAAAAGAATAGTATTGAGCTGCGTCAATGAAAAGGTTTTTAATTCAAATTCTGATAGTGATCCTTTGTTAGTAGGCATCTACTAATTGCAATTTTCCCTACCGTAAATTTGTTAAAAGTTGAACTATGAAAAATGTTCTATTGTGTTTGGTCATGTACTTGTCTTGATTAGAAAGTTTCTTGAGGGTCAAGCTTCCATCGCTCTCCCGATGATTTGTATGTAAAAAAATATATCAATTATTTTGGATAAATTCAATAAAATTGTATTGAAGTCAAGGACGTGAATGTAAAGCAAAATATCAAATAAATATTTTTTTTATTGGGGTCGTTTAGTTATAAACAGAAAAGTGTTTTTGTTCAAACTAAACTACTAAGTTATAAGGTGAACGCAAGCTCTTTACCAAGTTATCACAAGAAAAATGGTTGAATCAATTAAGATTTTTTCTGATTATTTCAATAAACTAAGCAAGACAAGTGATAAATCCACATTTAAATTTCTATGAGGTATTTAAAATACCATTGTATGCTCCTACCCGACGCCGACAGCATATAAAGCAAGCATCTTTTCTCCTTATTACTACACAAAATACACATTACTAAGACTTGCATCTTTTTGATACTCAATTCAACTATTGAACTCCATTCCCTCCTTCGACAGTAACATACTAACATATCGAAAGCTCCTAAATTTAATAAAAGCAGCTTCATCATGCAACGAGGTCCACCAAGACATAGAATTTCATTCTTGTATCCCAACAAGGAACCTAATGGAAGAGTTGGATTCTAGTAAAATGCAGGCATGATTTCCGGCATTCTGGTTTTCTACGACTACAACTAGTGCAACTCACTCATTCGCTACATGGCAATGAGCTTTCTCATGACTTTCATTTTTGTTCAGAATTTTCTAGCCATGCTTTGTGACTTTAAGTCTGGGATTTTCTTCAGGTTGGGTGGGGGTGATGACTATATTCATATACTATTTACTCCCAGAGACTAAGCATGTACCGATTGAATAGATGGAGAAAGTGTGGCAGGAACATTGGTTTATTGAGCTGCGTCAACGAAAATTACTTTAATTCGAATCCTTATAGTGACCCTTTGTTGGTTGACATCCACTAATTGTGATTTTCCCTGCCTTGAATTTTTTAAAAGGTGGACTATGATGCCTCAAAGAAAACATGGTTCAAAAAATTCTAGTGCCGTTGGTCATGTACTTGTTGACACCCAAATTAATTTGTCACATATTTTGAAAGTCACATATTCCACATAAAGAGAAAGTATAAGGCTATAAGGCTATAAGGCATAAGCTACTTTTATAGTATCAGCCTGAGCTGTAAAGAACAAAGAGCAAAAACAGGGGAGAAAAAGTAAACTCTGCTATGGAAGCAAAATAGTAGAGAAAAAGAAGTATTGGGCAGATCAAGTGGAAACTAGCACTGAAGAGCAGCATCAGGTCCAATCAATACACGTTCTCTTGATACTAACATCACCCAACTCCCTAATACACTGACCTTGGAGAACATCCAAAGAAAATATTGTTTAAGCAGCAGATGGTACAATATATAACTGCTCACGGAGTCAAGCCTAAGAACATATTAACAAATTAAAGTACTCAGCATCAAGTCATAGATAATTTATAAAAAATAAAGAAATGCAATTACAAAAACCTACTAATAAGACCACAGTACCTGTATTATCAGATTCAATGACATCAATAAGTTCCTCCTCAACCTGTGCAGGATCATGTCAGTATCATTAAAGGCATTGAGGAAACAAAAGAGATATGAGAAGAAGAGAAAAATGCTAATGTAACTACAAGAGATTCCAATAAATTCACTAGTATTAATTCTTAAAGAAAATAGGTTGTCTGCCTATTGCCTGCTGATAGCATACCTAAACTTATGAATAAAATTATAGGGTTAGCTCATTAAAATAGCAAGGGGAACAGAAAATTTATGCATTCAAACAAGTGCAACAAAGAGATTGAGGAAGGGAGATTATGTGCAACATCTCAAATAAGTTGTTGTATCTATTCTTTATTTCCAAACATCAAATAAAATGGATTGATGTTATATTTCTTATCCCTATATCCTTGCAATAATTCTTTCTGATCTCTTTTCTTGTAAGCTCCAACAAACATTAATCACTTTAGGTAAATTAGTAAAGTAAACAGTAGCAAGAAGCAACTGGTTTGAATAATAAAGCAAGGAAACAAAAGAATTCACTAATTTCAGAAGTAACAAATGCAAGCTGCTTGAACTTTCAGCTTTAGGTTATCAGGACAGCAGCAACAACACTAGCAACCAAGTTTCAAATTCAAAATTTAAACTCTTCCGAAGATAAACAAGATAACACTCATATTTGAATTTGATAGGGGTCAGATGGTGGATCATGAAAGGGATAGGCCTAAGATATGGAGAGTGTAGTCTAGAAGGAATAAGAAGGGGGCAGGGGGTGAGAGTATATGATGAGGTGGCATGTTGTTATGCCACGGGGGATTAGTTTGTTAAGTAAATGGGGGAGGGCAATGATGCACGACGAGTTAGTTATAAAAGGTCTGGTGTGAGGTGAGAGGGGTATCTTGAAGATCATTCTAAGAAGGGTGGGTAGAGAAATTCTCTGAGGAGCTTCAGGTCGAGGTTCAGTAGGTTCCTCTATTGTTCTTTATTTCTATTTCGTAGTATTACTCATTCTGGTTAATTCTCTGGACTCTACTATTGGTCCGACTTGCCGGATAACTCCAGGGAATGAATACAAGGATGACCGGAAAAGTAGATGTGGTTGAGTCCAAAATTGCGTCTTTGAATACGCAGTTCCAGGAGCTGTGAGCTTCTATTGCAGAGTTGCAAAAATTGATGGTTCAGGAGAAGTTAGCGAGAGTAGCCGAGAAGCATGCCCACGAGGTGGAGTGGAAAGGGAATGCCGAATTTTGTGCTCTGATGACTGAATGGACGCGACGCAGTTCTGGCAAAGCTTCGGTCATTGAAGACGAGTCAAACATACTAGGGGATTCTCGCACCTCCATGGGTCAAGACGCACGGCCCCTTCAAGCGGAAGAGCATGTCCGCTATGAGCCACTTCCGAGTTGCGCACTGGGCGGAAATGCTTTAGATGACTTTCTCATGGCTATTAAAAAGGTAGAGTTTCCTCCTTTTGATGGAGCTGATCCACAGGGTTGGATTACCTGGGCCGAAACGTATTTTTGGGTCCAGAATACCCGACCCAAAGTGCAGGTTCCTCTTGCCCAGATGTCGATGGAGGGGCAAGCAATGCACTGGTTTTCCTTTCTATAGGAGTCGAAACCAGATTTAATGTGGAACCAACTAAAGGGAGCATTGTTTGAACGCTATGGAGGGTTGCCATCTCTGAATCCTTTCAAACAAATGGCTATACTCAGACAAAAGAATTCGGTGGCCGACTACATTGAGGCTTTTGAAGCCTTATCCTCCGAAGTTCCTAAACTTCCAGAGCAACAAGCCATTGGGTATTTTATGCATGGGCTACAGGAAGAAATCCACAGATGGGTCAGAGTTCATCATCCTGACACCCGAACTAAGGTAATGACCCTAGCTAGGGATGTCGAGTATGCTCTGTTCGGGGGCAATAAAAATAGAGGAATGCGTAATCTGGTTAATTAGGGAAGAATTATTTATGGGCCAAGAGGTAATATGAAGGGAATGGTTGGGGGAACTCCTTATACTTCCCAACAGCCAACTAATCACTCCAAAGAAGGAAGCATGTGATGGAAGCTTGAGCTAAAGCCTTCTACGAAGACTTTTCATTCTACTAGAGGAAATACGAGAGTAGAAAACAAGAAGTGGGGTGAGGTGAAAAATGAAGGAACTCCCCATCTTTCTGCTCAGGAAATTTTTGATCGAAGGAAGAAAGCTCTTTGTTTTTGTTGTGGACAACAATTCCATCCTCTCCATCAATGCCTTGACAAACAACTATGGGTCACCTTGTTGGTCAAGGATAAGTTTCTTAACAATCAATGAGATATTGAGGTGCTGCCAACTGCAGATGAGGACCATGCTGAGGAATTAAGTTGTGCAGGACTTGAACTATACCACCATTTGGAGGAGGGAGTGTCTAGTCCTAAGGTTATGAAGCTGGAAGGGAGGTTGAATAGGTTGCCGATCCTTGTCCTAATTGATAGTGGAGCCAGTCACAATTTTGTCTCGCGAAGGCTGGTGCACATACTTGGAATAGTAGTGCAACATACTCGGGAAATAGGCATCAGGTTGGGTGATGGTCACTGAGTGGTCACTAAGGGCAAATGTGTGTTACAAGTAGATTTGGGGGCAGTCATAGCATATACAGAAGCGTATGCATTTGAACTTAGGAATATGAACTTGATGTTGGGTGTCTCTTGGGTTGGGACCTTAGGAGTAATACAAATGGACTAGAGCTCATCCACCATGGCTTTGCGCAAGGACAACCAATGTGTGTAGTTACAAGGTAATCACACTGGTACCTTGGCCTCTGCTTCTTTGCACAATATAATTGGAAGTTTGGTTTACAAAGTAGAAGTACTATTAAGGAACACTGAGATCCACTGTAGTACTAATGGGCAGCATGGGGAATTGCCCAAAAAGCAGTTTGCTGAATTGCATGATGTGTTGGACCGAGTTCCTGAGGTATTCTCAGAAACTCAAAGTCTTCCTCCTCATAGGCACAATGACCATGTCATTCATCTTCAACCAAGACAGGGCCCAATTAGGGTAAGACCTTATAGATATCCTCATCACCAAAAGGATGAGATTGAGAGGCAGTTTAAGGAATTGCTACAGAAAGGGTTTATTAAGCCTAGCAACAGTGCCTTTTGTAGCCCATGATCTTGGTGAAGAAGAAAGACAATTTGTGGAGGATGTGTGTGGATTATAAGGCTTTAAATAAAGCGATGGTGCCGAACAAATATCCTATTCCGGTGGTAGAGGAACTCTTGGATGAACTACATAGGACCTATTTTTTTTCCAAGTTAGACCTCAAGTCAGGTTTCAATCAAATTCGAGTGAAGGACGAAGATGTTCACAAAACAGCCTTCCGCACTCATGAAGGGCACTATGAATACCTTGTCATGCCCTTCGGATTGACAAACACTCTAGCCACATTTCAGTCCAACATGAATGATGTTTTCAGGCCTTATCTCTGAAGGTTTGTCCTCGTTTTCTTTGACGATTCCAGATCTATAGTTCAGATTGGTAGACACATATGGTACACTTAGCTAAGGTGCTGAATTTGTTAAAGCTTCACAGCTTTGTTGTTAACAAGAAGAAGTGTAGTTTGGGGAGAAATTCTATCAAATATTTATGGCATATAATCTCAGGGCATGGGGTAGCAATGGACCCTGAAAAAATTCAAAGTGTCGCAACGTCCCTTTCGGGAGCGTGATGCGGAGCAGCGAAATCCTCCACGTGAGAAGAAATAAAAAGTTAACAATGTGCAATAATATGCAAGAAAAGAATGGAGTCGCCACCAATCACTTTATTTTATTTTTAGCAAATGGAATGGTGCGATTGGACACCTAAATAATTTGGTCTACGTTCATAGCTTGGATTCGGGGGTTGATCACGTGTAGGGAAGGTATTAGCATCTTACGACGTCCGTTCTTAGAACGGTTACCCATTTAATCACTAGTTTTCCTTTTAAATGAATTAAGTTAGTCCTAACATTATAAAATAGATTAAAATTTCGTTAGGCTCTACCAGCACTTCTGGAAAAAACCTAAAGGATGTTTCAAGACTATTAGGTGGAGTTTGTGATTGTCATTACAATCCTCCCTTAATCTATTATATCATAAGCAATATTTAGCAATCTCACTAACTAAATGATATCTAGATACATGAAAGACAATTTATATGTGTTTATGAAATGTTCAAGATTCGTGATAAAGACTTTTATTGGAGGTACTTCTTTAAGTCCACCAGTCCACGTGGAAAGACTAAAGTGACACTCCTCACCTCCGGAGTGTCAAAGAATCGCTGTCATTATAACTATCCTTAACTATTCCTTCGTCGGTACCTTTTAATTCACATCAAGGTAATTAAAGCTAAAATATTATATTTAGAAAATGTTCGTTTGAAAATTATGCATTGACAAAGATTTTTATCGAGGATTGACCTCATGCCCTACCAGTACCTCTGGCCGAACTTGAGACATCCCTTTACATCCGGAATATCGAAACTTCGTTTTTATCATGACTAATTTCAATTATTCCCTCGTCAGTAATCTTTTACTAGCATAATTAAAAAATAATGTTAAGATGTGATGAGATGAATTATAATGTGACAAATTAATACTGTAAATGTGGTAATTAAAAGATAAAAATGATATTGAGAATTTTATTGGTCACACCAGTACCTCTGGCATAACCAAAAAATTTATCTCTCACATCAGGAACATTAGAAAAAATTATCAACATAATTTTTTCTAACTTAATCCGTCGTCGGGTTTGGTTTTACTTATGAAATTGATTAAGCATAATACAAAATACATGAAGCATTAAATTTTTTATTTTTTAAAAAGTCCAAACGATCACAAATTCTTGGGCCTCATCCAATTCGGTGTTAAAACCCCCACAAATGTTAACTAAACAAAGCCCAATACTAATTCCTTAGCAAAAATAAAACAAACCCACCATAACTAAACCTAAAGAAACTAAAACAACAATGTTAAAAGCCCAAATGATCATAAATTCATGGGCCCCATCCAATTAGTGTTAAACAATTGAGACATGCGGCATCCACGAGGCTCTCTAGACCACATTGCTCATATGTTGGAAATAGCGAATCCATTTGCTCCTTTTGGGTGTCGTAGGTGGCCATTGGGCAATGCAATATTGTCTGAGAGGATTTTTATCTTTACAGCAATAATTCATATATTCAATTTTAGGATATTTAAAATAATTGAGGTGGGGAAGGTGACTAATCATCCATACAGTCAACAACTGGGTGCTTCCACAGAATCGACCCTTCTTGTTAATTCTAAAATAATTCAAGGATCTGACAGTTTTGGCTAAGATCGACAAGACATGATTGGCTTTATGTTCAAGTTACTCCACCAGCTTAATTACATGGCCTTCAATATGGCCTTTCACCCTAGGGAATATCACTAATCCATAAATGGCAAGTGCAAATAGAGCTAACCCTCGATCATTATCGATTTGTTCTTGCACTATCTTCAATAGATAATTAGCAGGTAGGTTTCGACCTTTCTCTTTCATATACTTTTCCAACTCATTTGCTTGAATACCCATGAGTTTGGAAAGCTTCTTCTTGGGTGCCATTTTTGGATCATGAAAGTAGGCTTTGCTTTGAGATTTAGTCTCGATGTTAAGCAATTCTCCGTATTTTTCAATAGTTGGGACCATATCAAATTGCTGAAATGTGAAGACACGATAGACAGGGTCCCAAAAACTCAACATGGCCTTCAACATGGGGGTATCAACTGGAACGAACAATAGGTAAGCTATGTGCCCATATTTCATCTCAAAATCTTCTTTTCTCTTCATATTGAACCATATTTACACCCAAGGCTTCACATCGTTTTTCTCGAAGTCAACCTTTCCTATTGGAGGTAAATGGTTTTCAATTCCTGGTTGGAGGCAATCCCCTTCTTCAGCTTGGGTTTTTTCTGAATCTTGTATCACCTTACTCTATGTTTCGTGAGTAACTCCATACTGGCTTTGAACTCCAACATTTTTCATGTTTTTGAACTGATTTAGAGATGTAAGCTTTTGGCAACGACTGTGCATATTTAAGTCACAAATGCAAAATAACAAAAGAAAGAATTAAATTTAGAGATGGATATGTAAGCAAATAGAACAAATAAGCTAAATGTCAAATAAATATGTGCAATTAAAAAGTGGAAGGTAAAAAAAAAGTTCCCTAACGTGTCTTATTCAAAGGAATTTTCCTAGGTTAAACAAACCTGTCTTAAGGAATGACTCTATATGACATGGCGGCTTTATGGATCTTTTAAGTGCGTGGAGAGTTTAAGTTCTATGACTCCTATTAAAAGGCTCCCAAATTGTCCATACTATCGTCAACACTTTGACTAGTAAGGCCCCAAATCCTCGCCCATGATAGGCTTCAAGTGGAAAGGGTTCAATTTGAGTGAGGGTGTTTCGCCTGTTTGTACAGAGACCGAAGGTCTCTCAAAGCATCACTACTTTGCCCCTATCTAATCTTACAAGATAATTAGCTCGGGTAAAAGGCTTGTGTGTGTAAAAGTGTCATTGTGTAGTATATGAGAGGAAACATACATATCAACTCATTTATAATTCACAAGCACAATTTATACAAAATATAAAACAAATAAAAACAAGAAATAATAAAATAAACAGAAAGGACCAAACATAATTCAAATATGACAACAAGAAATTAAATGCAATGGCTTAACCCTCTAATCCCCAGTGGAGTCGCCAAGTTGTCGCAACGTCCTTTTCGGGAGCGCGATGCGGAGCGGCGAAATCCTCCACGTGAGAAGAAATAAAAAGTTAACAATGTGCAATAACATGCAAGAAAAGAATGGAGTCACCACCAATCATTTTATTCCATTTTTAGCAAATGGAATGGTGCGATTAGACACCTAAATAATTTAGTCTACGTTCAGAGCTTGGATTTGGGAGTTGATCACGTGTAAGGAAGGTATTAGCACCCTAAGACGTCCGTTCTTAGAACGGTTACCCATTTAATCACTAGTTATCCTTTTAAATGAATTAAGTTAGTCCTAACATTATAAAATAGATTAAAATTCCGTTAGGCTCTACCATCACTTCTGGAAAAAACCTAAAGGATGCTTCAAGACTATTAGGTGGAGTTTGTGATTGTCATTACAATCCTCCCCTAATCTATTCTATCATAAGCAATATTTAGCAATCTCACTAACTAAGTGATATCTAGATACATGAAAGACAATTTATATGCGTTTATGAAATGTTCAAGATTCGTGATAAAGATTTTTATTGAAGGTACTTCTTTAAGTCCACCAGTCCACGTGGAAAGACTAAAGTAACACTCCTCACCTCCGGAGTGTCAAAGAATCGCTGTCATTACAGCTATCCTTAACTATTCCTTTGTCGGTACCTTTTAATTCACATTAAGGTAATTAAAGCTAAAATATTATATTTAGAAAATGTTCGTTTGGAAATTATGCACTGAAAAATATTTTTATCGAGGATTGACCTCATGCCCTGCCAGTACCTCTGGTCGAACTAGAGACATCGCTTTACCTCAAGAATATCGAAACCTCGTCATTATCATGACTAATTTCAATTTTTCCCTCGTCAGTAATCTTTTTCTAGCATAATTAAAAAATAATGTTAAGATGTAATGAGATGAATTATAATATAACAAATTAATACTGTAAATGTGGTAATTAAAAGATAAAAATGATATTGAGAATTTTATTGGTCACACCAGTACCTTTGGCATAACCAAAAAATTTATCTCTTATATCAGAAATATTAGAAAAAATTGTCAACACAATTTTTTCTATTTTAATCTGTCGTTGGGTTTGGTTTTACTTACGAAAATGATTAAGCATAATACAAAATACATGAAGCATTAAAAAATAATAATTAAAAGTCCAAACGATCACAAATTCGTGGGCCTCATCCAATTTGGTGTTAAAACCCCCACAAATGTTAACTAAACAAAGCTCAATACTAATTCCATAAGAAAAATAAAACAAACCCACCATAACTAAACCTAAAGAAACTAAAACAACAATGTTAAAAGCCCAAATGATCATAAATTCGTGGGCCCCATCCAATTAGTGTTAAAACCCCCACAAATGTTAACTAAACAAAGTCCAATACTAATTCCATAACAAAAATAAAACAAACACATCATAACTAAACCTAAAGAAACTAAAACAGCAATGTTAAAAGCCCAAATGATCACAAATTCGTGGGCCTCATCCAATTGGTCATAAAACCCCAAAATTGCAAGTAAGACTAAGTAAAAGAATTGATCAACCCAAAAGCCCAAGCAAAAATAAAAAGAAAGGCATGGACCAACTCCATGGAATTTGGCCCAAGCAAAAAGAAATAAAAGACAAACATGACCCAATGTAATAGATCAGGCCCAGACTAGTAAATGAAATGCCCAAAACGAAATGGGCCATTCAAAGGAAAATCAGAACTAAACAAAACAAATTATTAACAAAACAGAAACAATGTAAAGCCTAAACAAATGAAAAGGGCCTAAACAAAACCACATGCACTAAAGGAAATTACAAATAAAACTAAAAAGGAATCAACAACCTAAAAGAAAGATACGAAGAAAGCAAAAAGAAAGAAAGGAGAGACGCAGAGGAAGGGGAAAAACGCAGGGGAAAGAGAGAGAGGAAATAGGGCAGAGAAAGAAGGTGCATGTGGAGAAATATCCTTTTGAACCATAGCAAAGGTAAGAAATTTCTTTCTTTCTCCCTCAAATCCCTCTCAAGACTTCTCTGCCTCTCTCTAAAATTTTGAATTTTCTCTCTCAAGGAAAGGTTTCTCTCTCTAAAAATTTGAGGATTTGCATATCTTAAGGTAAATCAACTTTTCTCTAACTCTTTATTTCCTTCTAAATTTCTTTCTTTCATTACTTCATTCTTGGTGGGTCTCTGCTTTCTCTCTAGGTGATGTTCTGTTTGAGTTCAAATAATATATATATATATATATATATATATATATATATATATATATATATTGGATATGCTTTGAGCGGGTGTGAGTAGTGCAACAAAAATGAAGTTTAAGGAAAAAAAAAAATGAAACATGAAACAAATATTGTTACCTGCGATTATAGAGATTTTGGAATTTCTACTTTGTGCTCCCCCTTGTTGTTGTTTCGTTCCCTATTTCTTTGCTTCCGAAATTTTACTCTATTTGTTTCTCTCTATTTTTGCTTCAGATTTTCTCTCATTTTGTCTGTATATCGCTATCTATTTTTCTCAGAGTATTGCTCTTGTGTCGGTGTATTTTGCTTTCTTCTTCCTATTCACTCGTGTCTGCGTATTATCTGGTGTTCTTTTTCTCTGTTTTGTGAGGCTTTTATAGCCAAAATTTGTGCAAGTTGTCTTCGTTAACTTCTGATGTGGTTTTCCTTATTTCATGCTATCAAGCTGCAAAGGATATTGCAGAGTGGATGGCGCCGGACTGCATTTGCGGCATTTCGCCAAAAGGGGAATTGCTGCCCACAAGTCAGAAATGCAGAAATCCAATTTTGCTTTTTTTCTAATTTATTGTTATTAATAATAATATTTTTTGTATTTTATTATTATTATTATTATGATTTTTTTATTTATTTTTGATTTCCCTTATTTCTTATTAATTTTGTTATCAACACAAAGTGTGCTTAGTTGGTCTGTTCCTAAGAATGTGAAGGGAGTGAGAGGATTTTTGGGACTAACGGGGTACTATCGGAAATTTATCAAAGGCTATGGTAAGGTGGCTAAGCCCTTAACCGAATTGACAAAAAAGGATGGGTTCCTTTAGGGTTCCACAACTCAGGAAGCTTTCGAATCTCTCAAGAGATTAATGGCCACTTCTCTAGTTTTGGCCTTACCAGATTTTTGCCAACCCTTTGAAGTAGATTGTCATGCCTCGGGCAGGGGGATTTCAGCAGTCCTCATGCAACAAGGGAGGCCCCTAGCTTACTTTAGGGAATTCAAATTTATTGATAATGTAGTTTTGAATTTTGTAAACTCTTAGCTTTCTGTTGTTACAACTAGTGCTGTATAGTTGACAGTACAAATACCCACAGAATGAATGAGAAGTATTAAAGCTTTCTCTGCAATATTGCTTCTATTATTTTCTTTTGATGGTAATAGAGTCTCTTTCACTAAGAGGTCAGTTTGACTCGTGTTTTATTGGGTTCACGCTTCAAATTTTTATAGAATACCTCAGTGTTAACCACTGTTAATGCTTTTTAACTGCCCATCATTCATTTTTTTTTTTTTTTTTTCTTAAAAAAAAAAAACTACACACCAATGAAATATCTATTTACAGTAATCAACTACATAACCATTCTGCTTACTGGAGGCAGAATCTATGACATTGAATTGGCAACCCAAATCACAGAGGAAACCAGAAACACAGCGTCATAAGTCATATCCGATTTGTACCTATATCAAAGAGGAAACCGAAACAGAATTATTACCTCTACACAGATGACCTTGGCAATTTAAGCACAAGAGCATGAAAACGGGTTTCAATGGATTCTCTATTACCTCTACATGCTCATAGTTGGTCGCCTTTTGCTTGGAGTTGGGGTTGGTTTTGCTAACCAGGTAAGGACCCTCTATTATGCTGATTCAACTATTCCTCTCGATGGTAGCGTGATAAATTTCTCCCTATATGTGTGTGTATGTATCATAGAAAGTAAGATTCAACGAAGTTTAACCTGATAAAATAACTCTAATTCTCCGACATGCACAAGTGATTAACTGCTTATGTCCATAAAACGATACTCAAGAATATTTGAGAACGTCATCACTTTAAAGTGTAGGTTCCAATTTGCAGAATTAAAGATATTTAGATGTTTAAGGGGAAAAAAAATCAATTGTTAAGATTTTTCTGATTATTTCAATAAACTAAGCAAGACAAGTGATAAATCCACATTTAAATTTCTAAACCTTTATAAATGGCAAAATTTCATTTGATTCCACCCACAATTTTTTTTACACCACCAACACATCTTTTAAGAGGTATAGGCGTACGCCTATCATTTTCTCCTTGTTCATATGTATACTTGGCTATTATTTTGCCCCATTCATATCCATTTTCTTATAGTCAAAATAACTTGTTTCAAGATCTTTGCCTATTCTTTAGTCAGTTCCTCTGTATCTCTCTAAAATGGCACCAACACGAATCAAAGGGGCAATTAGTAATGGCTTCCAATTCAGCATGAGCATTGAGATTTTAGCTGCTTATCTAATCAATTATGGCAATGAGAAGATTGAAGGTGGTTGGGGGTGGCGTGTCTCTTTAGGCTTGGCAGCACTTCCAGCCTCAGTCCTAATACAAGGTGCACTCTTCCTCCCAGAAACTCCCAACAGCCTAATCCAATCCAGCAAAAGCAATCAAAAGGCCAAGCTAGTGCTTCAACGCATCCGCGGCATAGATGATGTGCAAGAAGAACTAGATGATCTTATCGATGCAAGTACTAAGTCAAAAACGACCAAAAACCCATTTAAGATCATCTTGAAATGAAAATATAGGCCTCAACTTGTAATGGCAATAGCAATACCAGTTTTCCAGCAAGTCACAGGGGTCAATGCCGTTGGCTTCTATGCCCCATTGCTGTTTAGAACAATTGGTTTTGGTGAGAGTGCCTCACTCCTGTCTTCTGTCTTCCTTGGCATTATAGGCACTGGCGCAGTCTTCATATCAATGCTCTTAGTCGATAAACTCGGCCTGAGAACTTTGTTCATGATTGGGGGAATTCAAATGTTTGTATCCCAGTGTATTATTGGAGGCATAATGGCAGCTCAACTGAAAGACCATGGTGAATTAAGCAAAGGATATGCTTATTTGGTTTTTGCTTTCATATTGATATATACTACTGGGTTTGCATGTTCATGGGGCCTCTTGGATGGTTAGTAACAAGTGAGATATTCCCTTTGGAAATTCGATCAACCGAGCAAAGTATGACCGTGGTAGTAAGCTTTATCGTCACTTTCATTGTTGCTTAGAGTTTTCTTGCTATACTTTGGACTTTAAGTCTGGGATTTTCTTCTTCTTTGCATTTTGGGTGATGGTGATGATTATATTTGTGTATTATTTCTTGTCGGAGACTAAGAATGTACCAATAGAACAGATAGATAAAATATGGAAGAAACATTAGTTTTGGAAAATAATGGTATTGAGCTACTTCGATGAAAAGGTCTTTAATTGAAATTCTGATAGTGATCCTTTGTTAAATGTATCTACTAATTATGGTTTGTCATGAAATTTTTGAAAAGGTGGACTACATTTTATATTCTACTGAGTTGAAAGAACTAGTTATTATGAATTTATTGTGCTTCATAGTTCTTTTTTTTTTTTGAAAAAAAGAAAAAGAAAAAGAAAGAATATGTACATTTACTTCAAATTTTAAATTAAACTAGAGAGTCTACATATATAGTAGGCATACCAATATAAATTTTAATAAAATAGCAATTTTATTTTGATGAAAAATAGTATAAAAAAAAAAAATAGAATCTAAAATTCCCACTACAAAGCAGGAATTCTTTTCTTAAGAAACTTCCATCGAAATAGAAATGGATAAACTAGCTTCATAAACAACTTAATATTTCCTATCTTTCATTTCTTCTCTCTATTCTCTCAAACCTTCCTAATTTTACTTAAACAATAAATTTAGTAATAAATGTTAGTGTGTGTCAACTGACTCAACTCTCAAGATCCTAGTTAGTTATATGTGACTATTTTGTCCTTATTCTAACTTTTTTTTTTTTTTTTATCGAAGTTTGCTTTGTTTAAAAAATAAATTGAATAAGACTTTTTTTATCCACATCTCTTTCTTTTAATTCTTTTTGTAAGTTCCATAAAAAAAATGGTAAGAA
The DNA here is from genome assembly GCA_003255065.1 of Cercis canadensis. NCBI lineage: Eukaryota > Viridiplantae > Streptophyta > Magnoliopsida > Fabales > Fabaceae > Cercis > Cercis canadensis. The sequence goes on along the minus strand of QAOA01006209.1, from coordinate 27,250 downwards.
AATTACTTTAAAATATTAGGATATGTATCTAATATGTCTATATTGGAACATGGTTTCTGTAAAGGCCTTATTACTGTGAGCCCAAATTCCAAAGGCTCATTAAACTAAAAAGTTCATTTTACTAAAGGTCCAAACTAAACCTGCCAACACCTCAATCTGTTTTCCTCAAGACCCCTATATAGCTCATCCATTACAAATATAGGACTTTTGACTCATTTACCATTAATGATTCATTTTTGGCTCAAACCGACCTAACTTAATCTTCGGAGCCTGAAAACAAGAGTCTAGTCCTTCTTTTATACTTGTGCAGATTAGGTCGATCTCACCCAACCTTCGAGATCTTTTCGACTCTCAAGATTTCCCCGTTCTCTAAGATCTCATCGGACCTCTAACTCAACATTGTCAGTTTCAAAATTGAAACGATTTTCTTATTTATTTACAACACCTTCGTTAGGTTTATATGTCAAATAGTGGTTTTACTCGTATCATATTCCACAACCTAGTATGGGGAATTGGTTTTACCTTTTCCAGATTATATGTGAGCAGAGCAGTAACAGAACCTTCGGGAGTATTTTTCTTTTTTCTAAGAAAAAACTGCCTTGCAGATTTTTTGGGGGAATCACAACCTTGGACATTGAGGATAGACAGAAAATGTGCTAAACCCGCCCAACTCTTGTTGTTGTATGGGCTTAGTCATTTTTTAATTCGGTTATTCTTTTATTTTAAAATATTGCAAGAAATCCTATCATCATAAGAATTATTGAATCAAGAGTGGAAGCCAAGGGATCAGTTCCCACCGTCTAATCCATTTCTCTTTTTCTAGCGCTTTTTATAACAAAAGAAAAACATAATGCAAGAATGAGGCCCACTATTTTCAAGGCAATTGTTGGTTACATTGTTGGTAAAAAAAAAAATTGTAATTTAAATTTGACAAATTTAACAAATAATGGAGAAAATTTGAAAATACAACTAACACTTGTTTGTCATCTTACCGATAATCCACTATACAAATGACACAATAACAAGTGGATGTGTCAATTGAAGCACTTGAGTCACTTGTAGCATTAAAGTAGCATCCCAATTTAAAGCTTATGAAACATAAATTTAATAATAGAATTATTTTGCACAAAATCATAGTTATATTGAACTTAGCATTGTCAAAATGGGTAGGGGCCGAAATCGAATTAGGCCAAAAGCTTAAATTTTAAAAGGGTCTAATTTGGCAAGCTCAAGCCTAACTTTACATATAAACAAGATATCTTGATTATTGTTATATTTATTATATTTTAAATTAAATATTATTTTAAGAATGAAAAAAATTCAAAAACCAATTTAAAAAGTCAAAAAATAATTATAAAAGTAAAAAGTAAATAATTAGGAAAAGCAAGGAAATTTTAAGGAAGAGACTAAGAATGTGCCCATTAAATAGATAGAAAAACTGTAGAAAGCACATTGGTTTTGGAAAAGAATGACAGATTAAGTGAAGGAAGAAAAGAGCAAGAAAATGGACTATATATGGTGCCTCATAAAATCTAGTTCTGAATATTCTAGAGCTGTTGCCACAAATAGTTGTACTAAAACAAAAAAATTCTGGAACCAAAGACTTAGCCCAGTGGTCATGTGCTGTGACAATGGCTAGGGAGTTATTACTCTTTTGAGCAAATTTAAAATTAAACATTTGTTTTATATTCCTTATGTAAGATATGAAAATTAATGTTCAGTTCTTTATAGTCATACTTCTAAACTAGAATACCTTATTGGTGATTGTCAGTAAGTAATATATCATATCCAGATGGTTTGCATGTGGCAAGTTCAACTAAGTTTGCCAAGCACATCATCAACCTTATGCTGATAAGAATTTTGCCACTTAAAAGAGAAATCAGCCTCTTTCATCTTACAATTTTAAGAACAAATAGCAATGGATCAAGAATATTGTTATCAATTGTTAGGTTTGAAAGACAAATTGGGGACATATTGAAGATGTTGGTAATTTAAAGACAAAAGGGCTTAATTCCATCATTAAACTTTAATGTAAGCTGGGGAATGGATAAGAATATATCATATTTCCACTCTCCACTTGCAGTAGCAAGTGGAGGAAGAAAATACAGTGGGAAGATAACTTTCCTTTGTGATTCTATCACTCTATGTAGTTGCCCTTAGAAAGCAAGAAGGGGGATTCTATATGGTGCCACACATAGAGGTACATGTTAGTTGTTCAAACTGTTGATTCCATAAGCAATCATTTAATTGGATGTAAATATCTTTCATAGTGTGCATAAACTGATTCTCCACCAATAATGCAGAAAATTTAGATCAGGCATGTTTGGAGTTTACTTGGTGGCAAGTTGGTGGTCCCCTTTGATTTGAAAGAAACCTGTCTCATTTACTTGGTGGCAAGTTGGTGGTCCCCTTTGATTTGAAAGAACCTGTCTCATAAGTGATAAAATGCCCTTTAGGCTACAAGGAGAGCCAACTTTAAAAGGAAGCAATTGATGAACTCTCAACCTTGCTTATTTTGAAATTTCAAAGGAAAGTACTATTCTCAATTTTGTATAAGCCCATGCTGACATCATATTGAGTGCAAGCAAGCTCTTGACAATGTGAGCCCAGAGAGCATGCTCTTGTTGTTCTTTATCTGCAACCAATGACCTCATCTTTCACTCCTGCTCCCTCTAAAGCTTAAATGGATGGTGGGTTTGCTATAAGAAGCCAAAATGGGCAAAACACTGGCAGGATAACACTATTTCTTGTCCTATCATGTATGATAGGATATGTTATATAATTTTTGACAGTTCAAAAAAATTGATCCATTTTCAGGATATAAGTGATGGTAAAACAAAATAATAATAATAATTCACTTTTTAAATTTTTAAAGACTCAAATAATAATAATAATAATAATAATAATATAATAAAAGAATCTTAGAGACACAAGTAATTTTAATTATAATTTTTATAGACGAAAATGACATTTTAATCTTATTTTTATCCATACCTAACTCACCGCCCTCGTACCAAATTCATTATAATTGTGAAATTGGAAATAAAAAAAGTGGATAATGCTATAGAATTCAACTTTTTTGGGAAACACACGTTATAGCTTACGTTATCCAATCCTCTCTTACACGGCGAACCAAAGGCACCCTTTGATAATTGCTACACATTGGCCGAATCGGAGATGCCTCTCGCTATCACTTCTATTCCTTCAACTTTTGGGACAAGATGATTGCTGGAGTGGAATCCTGCAACTCATTTACTTCATTCACCAAATTTTAAAAGAGACTTCAAATGCAGAACGGAAGCTTTCGCAACCATTGGAGCAAAAGGTAAATGGAGAATGAATGTTATAACTTTTCATATTTTTTATCATTATCAAGAAGGCATTGATTAATGAGTTCTAAATTTTTTTATTTGAGTGCGTCTAATCATTGAAGGGAGACATGATTAGCTGGCTCATCGAGTCGTTATTCTACGATAAAAAAAAAAACCTGACGTATATGGCATATTTAATGTAGAATTGGCTTGAACCCTCTCACTCTCTCTCTCTCTTTCTTTCCACAAGCTAAATTATAAACTATGCTGACCTTGATATGCGCTTGCATTATCTTAGAAAGGAATCTTCTTTATTCAAATTCTTGATTACGTTTGTTAGCATATTGTGGGAAACACATATTTTTCACAGTTCATATAAAATAATACTCCAGAAATAAAGTAGGGAACTGTAGATATGCATTTTTTTTTTACCTAGTGTTGAGTATAGGCGTGATTAATAACGTTTGCTTATGATGATACTCCACCAATACTGTTTGGTTGATTCCCCTTTGATCAACTACCATTATAAGCAACGACCTTTATAAGCAAAGACTATTATCAATCTTGCGTATTACAGTTTTACTTATTGTTGATTGACTATTTGTGTCAATGTTTTAAAAAATGGAAGTGGAGGCAGAATCGATGTGCCTGTGTTTGACAAGTTGCTAGTCCAACAAATTGATGCAATAAAGGCATAGATGAATTAACCTCATGCACCCTTTTAAAATCAAAAACATTAAACGCTTCAAAAAATTTATAGAAGCAAAACAAGAAACCGATGCAACCATGTGAACTTGTTACCTGTGCCCAGCAAAATAGACCCTTAACACGAAAGTCTCCACCGACCATAGAAGTAGTCTTCCACATCCTTCTGAAAAAACAAAAACCAGATTGCAATACAGAAAAAACATAGAATCAGAGACCTGTGAAATCATAGAATAAGAAACCTAGAGAAAAAGAGGGAGGGAGGTGATGTTAGGGAACAAAGGGTTAAGGATTTTTGCTAATAAGGAGAGAGGTGTTTAAGGTGTGTTAAACTGCAGACCAAAAACATCAAAACGACCCAACTCTGAATTTTTATTTTGTTTTAAATGTCACCTTAAGTGAAACAGTCAATTGTTTTTACAGTTAGGGATTAAACCCTTGACCCAATCCAAACCGAGCACCGGTTGGACTAGTCTAACCGTTCGGTCCAGCTAGAATTTTAAAACATCGCATATATAGGTTGCAGATAAAAAGCAAGAAGAGCAACGTCACTTTACACACAATAGATATTTTTCTCTTGTTCTGATTTGTTGAAACTTAAACGAAAAGCCAATGGCAGTTGGGTTTCACACAGGAAGCCAATATGGACAACACAAGGGCAGGATAACACAATATGTTGTCCTATCTTGTATGATGGCAGCCATGGGAGGTGTCATCTTTGGCTATGACACTGGTATATCAGGTCGGTCTCATTGTAATTAGTAATTCAATTGAGAATTGCAGATGATATTATGGGTTTTGGTAACTTGGTTGAGTGATTTTGAAGGTGGGGTGACCTCAATGGACTCATTTCTAAAGGAGTTTTTCCCACAAGTTTACCACAAGGAGGAAAAGAATACCGTGAGTAGCAACTACTGCAAATTTGACAGCCAACTATTAACAGCCTTCACATCCTCCCTTTACGTTTCTGGTTTTTTTACTTCCTTCTTGGCGTCATATATCACCGGAGGCTTCGGACGCAAGCCATCGATTATTGCAGGAGGTGCTGCTTTCCTTGCAGGTAGTGTCCTTGGCGGTGGTGCTTTCAATGTGTACATGCTCATAGTTGGTCGCCTTTTGCTTGGAGTTGGGGTTGGTTTTGCTAACCAGGTAAGGACCCTCTATTATGCTGATTTAACCATTCCTCTTGATGGTAGGTGATAATTTGATGAATTAAAGATATACTTAGATGTTTAATTAAGGGGAAAAAAATTAAATGGTTGAGATTTTTATGATTATTTGATCAAACTAAGCATGACTAAGGATAAATCTACACTTAAATTTCTATACCTTTATAAATGGCAAAATTTAATATGACTGTATAGGCCTATCATTTTTTCCTTGTGCATATGTACTACACTTGGTTATTATTTTGCCCCATCCATTTTCTTATGGTCGGAATTACTTGTTTGAAAATTTTTGCTTGTTCTATAGTCAGTTCCTTTGTATCTCTCTGAAATGGCACCAACACGACTCAGAGGGGCAATTAGTAATGGCTTCCAATTCAGCATGGGCATTGGGACCATAGCTGCTACCCTAATCAATTATGGCACAGAGAAGATGGAAGGTGGTTGGGGGTGGCGTGTTTCCTTAGGCTTGGCAGCACTTCCAGCCTCAGTCCTAATACTTGGTGGACTCTTCCTCCCAGAAACTCCCAACAGCCTAATCCAACGCACCAAAAACAATCAAAGGGTCAAGCTAGTGCTTCAACGCATCCGCGGCATAGATGATGTGCAACTAGAACTTGATGATCTTATTGATGCAAGTTCTCGGTCAGAAACCACCAAATACTCATTTGAGATCATCTTGGAACGAAAATATAGGCCTCAACTTGTAATGGCAATAGCAATACCATTTTTCCAGCAAGTCACAGGGGTCAATGCCATTAGCTTCTATGCCCCATTGCTATTTAGAACAATTGGTTTTGGTGAAAGTGCCTCACTCTTCTCTTGTGTCTTGATTGGCATTGTAGGCACTGTGTCAACCTTCATATCAATGCTCTTAGTCGATAAATTCGGCCGAAGAACTTTGTTCATGATTGGGGGAATTCAAATGTTTCTATCACAGTGTATTATTGGAGGCATAATGGCAGCAACACTCGAAGACCAGGGTGCATTAAACAAAGGGTGTGCTTATTTGGTTTTGGCTTTCGTATTGATATATAGTAATGGGTTTGCATGGTCATGGGGGCCACTTGGATGGTTAGTACCAAGTGAGATATTCCCTTTGGAAATTCGATCAACAGGGCAAAGTGTGACCGTGGCAATGAGCTTTCTCGTCACTTTCATTGTTGCTCAGACTTTTCTTGCTATGCTTTGCAACTTTAAGTCTGGGATTTTCTTCTTCTTTGGATTTTGGGTGGTGGTGATGACTATATTTGTGTATTATTTCCTGCCGGAGACCAAGAATGTGCCGATTGAACATATGGAGAAAGTATGGGAGGAACATTGGTTTTGGAAAAGAATAGTATTGTGCTGCGTAAATGAAAAGATCTTTAATTCAAATTTTGATAGTAATCCTTTGTTAGTAGGCATCTACTAATTACAGTTTGCCCTACCTTAAATTTCTTAAAAGTTGAAGTATGAAAAATATTCTAATGTGTTTGGTCATGTACTTGTCTTGACAAGAAAGTCCCCGGAGGGTCAAGCTTCCATTGCTCTCCCTATGATTTGTATGTAAAAAAATATATCAATTGTTTTGGATAAGTTCAATGAAATTGTACTGAAGTCAAGGTCCAAGGACGTGAATGTAAAGCAAAATATCAAATAAATATATTTTTTTTTGGGTCATTTAGTTATTATGAATTTATTGCCTTTGATAATTCTTATTTTAATAAAAAAATGAACAATATTTACGTTTACTTTAAATTTTAAATTAAACTAGAGAGTCTAAATATTACCTATACCAATATAAGTTTCAAATTTCTTTATGCACATCTGTTTCATTTAAATTTTTTTTGGTAAGTTCCATAAAAAGTATGGCCACAGAATTACTTTAAAATATTAGAATATGCATCTGATAATTTTATATGGAATGTGATTCCGAAATTAGAACCGAAGGGTTTTTTTTTTTTTTTTCATTTGCAAACCCTTCATTAGGTTTATACTCCAAATAGTGGTTTTACTCATATTATACTCTCTTCTCTTTTTTTAGCACTTTCTTTTAACAAAACAAACAAACAAACAAATATCATGCAAGAAAGAGGCCCACTTTTGTCAAGGCAATTGCGGGTTACATAATTATTACA
>QAOA01006209.1:0-19785 GCA_003255065.1 Cercis canadensis | reverse complement strand
TTTTTTTTTTTTTTTCTTCTGCATCTGTTTCTTTCCATCTCTGTTTCTGCTCTTTATTTCAAATACCTGTAAATTTTCAATTTTCTTTTCTTCTATTTGCATCTACACCATAATTTCTCCTTCTTCTCCTTCTTCTAGCTTCCGTCCTTCAAACTCACCTCTCTCACTCTTACCCTCACACCCTCACTCTTCACGCAAGTGAACAACAAAGAGTGGCGACATTGCCGCCAATACAGGACCTGGCGGGGACGTCGAAATAGGCGGCGACGTGGGTATTGGGGTTCCTTGATTTGCGGTAGAGACAAGCTTGGAGGTGGGTGAGGGATTTCACAACGAGAATGCCGTCGGTGGCGCCAATTCTGTCAATGCAGAGGATTCTCACTCTCCAGTGTTGTGTTTTGGAAAATTGACTTACAGAGAAAATGAAATGCATGATCATGTTCTAAAGTTGGGTTTTGATTCGGATGTTTATGTTCGGAATACACTGATCAATATGTATGCTGTTTGTGGGAACATGAGCAATGCCCGTAAAGTATTTGATGAAAGTCCTATTTTGGATTTAGTATCATGGAATTCGATATTGGCTGGCTATGTTCAGATTGGTGATGTGAATGAAGCAAAATACATATTCAATCAAATGCCAAAAAGAAACACAATTGCCTCTAATTCTATGATTGTGCTATATGGAAGAACTTGTCATGTTGTTGATGCTGTTTCTCTGCTTTTTGTTATTTAGAATCAATTAATAGTACTTACTGCTTGATGCTACGCTACCAATTCACTGGTTCTATCATACATGTATCTTTGCCACATAATTTCTTGTCATTTGTGCTCTTTACATTTTAACTGACAATCTTAGGAAGAGCACCAGAGACTAAAGTAAATAAGAGAAGAAGAAGCTCAAAAAATGTACGAGTTAACAAAGGAATTTTTTTTTAAAAAAAAAATTCTAGCATAAAAAAATTGGAAATAAAATAAGTGAAGGAAGAAGAGAGCAAGAAAGTGGACTATATATGGTACTTCATAAAATCTAGTTCTGAATATTCTAGAGCTGTTGCCACAAATAGTTGTACTAAAATAAAAAATTCTGGAACCAAGGACTTAGCCCAGTGGTCATGTGCTGTGACAATGGCTAGGGAGTTATTACTCTTTTGAGCAAATTTAAAATTAAACATTTTTTTTTATATTCCTTATGTAAGATATGAAAAATTTTCAGTTCTTTGTAGTCATACTTCTAAGCTAGCTAGAATACCTTATTGGTGATTGTCACTAAGTAATATATCATATCCAGATGGTTTACATGTGGCAAGTTCAACTAAGTTTGCCAAGCACATCATCAACCTTATGCTGATAAGAATTTTGCCACTTAAAAGGGAAATCAGCCTCTTTCATCTTACAGTTTTAAGAACAAATAGCAATGGATCAAGAATATTGTTATCAATTGTTAGGTTTGAAAGACAAATTGGGGACATATTGAAGATGTTGGTAATTTAAAGACAAAAGGGCTTAATTCCATCGTTAAACTTTAATGAAAGCTGGGGAATGGATAACAATATATCATATTTCCACTCTCCACTTGCAGTAGCAAGTGGAGGAAGAAAATACAATGGGAAGATAACTTTCCTTTGTGATTCTATCACTCTATGTAGTTGCCCTTAGAGAGCAAGAAGCAGGGGGATTCTATATGGTGCCACACATAGAGGTACATGTTAGTTGTTCAAACTGTTGATTCCATAAGCAATCATTTAATTGGATGTAAATATCTTTCATAGTGTACATAAACTGATTCTCCACCAATAATGCAGAAAATTTAGGTCAGGCATGTTTGGAGTTTACTTGGTGGCAAGTTGGTGGTCCCCTTTGATTTGAAAGAAACCTGTCTCATAAGTGATAAAATGCCCTTTAGGCTACAAGGAGAGCTAGCTTTAAAAGGAAGCAATTGATGAACTCTCAACCTTGCTTATTTTGAAATTTCAAAGGAAAGTACTATTCTCAATTTTGTATAAGCCCATGCTGACATCATATTGAGTGCAAGCAAGCTCTTGACAATGTGAGCCCAGAGAGCATGCTCTTGTTGTTCTTTATCTGCAACCAATGACCTCATCTTTCACTCCTGCTCCCTCTAAAGCTTAAATGGATGGTGGGTTTGCTATAAGAAGCCAAAATGGGCAAAACACTGGCAGGATAACACTATTTCTTGTCCTATCATGTATGATAGGATATGTTATATAATTTTTGACAGTTCAAAAAAATTGATCCTTTTTCAGGATATAAGAGATGGTAAAACAAAAAAGAAATAATAATAATAATTCACTTTTTAAATTTTTAAAGACTCAAATAATAATAATAAAAAAAAAGAATATAAGAGACACAAGTAATTTTAATTATAATTTTTATAGACGAAAATGACATTTTAATCTTATTTTTATCCATACCTAAGTCACCGGCCTCGTACCAAATTCATTATAATTGTGAAATTGGAAATAAAAAAAAGTGGACAGTGCTATAGAATTCAACTTTTTTGGGAAACACACGTTATAGCTTACGTTATCCAATCCTCTCTTACACGGCGAACCAAAGGCACCCTTTGATAATTCCTACACATTGGTCGCATCGGAGATGCCTCTCGCTATCACTTCTATTGCTTCAACTTCTGGGACAAGATATTGCCGGACTGGAATCCTCATTTACTTCATTCACCAAATTTTAGAAGAGACTTCAAATGCAGAACGGAAGCTTTCGCAACCATTGGAGCAAAAGGTAAATGGAGAATGAATGATTGAACTTTAATTTCATATTTTTTATCATTATCAAGAAGGCATTGATTAATGAGTTCTAAATTTTTTTATTTGAGTGCGTCTAATCATTGAAGGGAGACATGATTAGCTGGCTCATCGAGTCGTTATTCTACGATAAAAAAAAAAAAAAAAAAACTGCCGTATATGGCATATTTAATGTAGAATTGGCTTGAACCCTCTCTCTGGGAGTGGATCCAGTCATGTTGTTAAACAACATGACCTGGTCCTGTTTCTTGAATCTCAGCCCTCCATTTAAATTAATCACTCATCTATGGCTGTTATTGTGCCACGTCACCTTTTGATAAATTTTTTTTTTCCCGCATCTGCTCTTTCTCTTCCCCGCGCGAGCTTCATTTCAGAATTTTTCAGCCTCCTTTCCTCTTTCTCTTCCCCGCCCAACAGCCATTTTCCTTTACAATCAACGTTCTGCGAGTCTTCTTCCTCATGTGTTCACCTTTGAAGAGTTGCAAACTTGTACACGGTGGGTTCTGCTCGGTGTACCTGGCTCAGCTCTACGATGGCCAAATTGTCGCCGTGAAGTACCTCCACAAGCACCACACCACAGGAGCCGTTGGAAAAGCTTTCTCCACCAAGTCATTTTGCAACGAAATTAACCTTCTGATTACAAGGTAATTCCTTTGCTTGCTCTAGACACAGAATCGCAAGTCTTCAAAAGTTGCCATTTTCTGTTGGAGTTCACCGGCAAATATGGTGTTCTTGATGATAGAAAAGGGTCAAATTTTACTTTTTTTTTTGTTCATTTAGGAGTGTAGATTTTTTGTGCAACTTCATTGTATGTTGGCAATGGTGTTGTATTGCTGAGTTTTTTTGGCTTCTCCTAAATGAATTCTTGCTGGGAAGCAGGGCTATATTTGTAACTTAATTGAGACTGGCTGCTTTATCCGTTTCCTTGGGCGTTTGACTGGTTTCTCACCAAGAAATAAGGTATTTAGTTTTTCCACATTTCTTTCTTCTCCATTCCTCATTCCCCGCATCCAGATTGTGTTAGTTATTTATGTGAGTAATCCAGTTATCTCTTTCTTTTTATATAGGCATCAGATGACCAGAAAACCAATCTTTTGGAAGCCTATTACATTGGACAACCTGTTCGCAGTAATGTATCCAACGTCAGTATATTATTTGAGGCTTGAAATTTCAGTTTTATGAAAATTTGGTGCATTTTAACATAGTGCTTTATATATTTCCTCTTCAGGTCAATAGTGAAACTGGTAGAATAATGCTTTCTCTAAAGCAGACGTCATGCTGTTCAACAGATGCATCATTTATTCAGGATTACTTTCTTATTGTTGAGGAAAAGGTACAAACAGTTATCAAATGTTTTTTTAGGAGTAGTGCTGTATAGTCTTGCATAGTAGTGATATGCAAGATAGAACTTTATTGTATGTGGTTATTGTATTGTTGTTTTATAGGAGTTTTAGGTTTTTCTGAAATTTCTGTGGTGATAGATGTTGACTTTTCCCTCTCTACATGCATGTTTTGTTATTGAGCTTCCCTGGGGAATCGCAGGTGCTAGAAACTATGCAAGTTGGAATTGTCCTGTTTTATTTTTTCATATACAGCTTCCCCGGGTAACTGCCAGTGCAAGAAACTTAAGTTTCCTGAATTGGTTATTTATGTTGACTAGTCTGTTCTTTCTCTCATCAGTGAGATTTAAGCCTTTGTTCTTTTTTTTTTTTTAATGAATCCTACTATGCCCAAAAGATCATGCAATTTTTTTTTTTGGGAGCAGTTTATAAATAAAGAATTCTGAATCCTGAATCCTCTTCTGATTATATGATTATAGATTATACCTCTGCTAGTCTATAAGGTTGTCTTGTGGTAATACTGATATACTTGTCATTATTATTATTTTCTGTTTGATTGGTTATATAGTATGATAGAGTAAGTTTCTTTTAGCATAAGTGCAACAAAGATGTTTTCAAACTATTTAAGGGTAAAATTGGGTGCCGTTCTTTCTTAAGCAGCTAATTCCTGACAGACATATTATATTTTTGGATATTATGGTATCACAACCTCATCCATCTTACACGAAGTATGAAATATAGTAAGTCCCTCACATGTTTGTGCTATTATTTCCTTAGACCAAATGAATACAAAATCTTCCCAACATTTATGGTAATTTTATCTGTAAATTTAGTGCATGTTTGATTCAGAGGTGGGAAGCTCCTAATCCCAAACCACATATGCCCCATAAGCTTCACGAGCAACATTGGATTTTAGAAGGTTCAAAGTGATTTTGGGGGGTTCCCAACGCTGGACCAAACATGCACCAATGTTCATTAGATATATGGTATACACACATAGTAGTGATATGCAGTGAGGCCAACTGTAATATCCTCAAGGAGACCCTAAACATGACTGGTTAATTTGGGTAAAAGAGCATAGGTATTTTTAGATCATTAATTATTATTTTCTAGTTTAACTAGATGTTGTTTCTGCATGTTGTCAATATGTTATCAAACAATTAAGCTCCGAACATTAGTATCTGAAAATTTGCTCTTTTGCAGGTGGTTAATCCGTTTACCAAACATCCTTTAAATTGATATGCTATTTTGTGTGTGCGTATGGGTGTGCACCTGCATATATTTACCAAATATAATATACCTTTATTGCAGGTCTGGTGATGTCTTTAATCGGATCTTTGCTCACAATGCAACTCATTAGTCCTCTTTAGTTTATCTATTTTGTCTTTTTTTTCTTTTTTTGGAGGGATTGACCATAGCATTAAGTTACTAAAACTAACCTTGGTGGCAGACATTGATACTTCCTTGTGCTTGTTTCCTATGCATCTTCTTTTGATATGGATTTTTTGCCATCTAATGCTGTTTTCAGTTCAAAATTTTTGGCTTGTTGTACTTGTTTCATTTATCTCTTTTAAAACTTCAACAACTGTGTATTCAAGTTGGAGAAGTTATACCACTACATGATGCTTCAGTTGATGCAATTGTTGGAACACTTGTCTTGTGTTCTATTAAAAATGTCAATATGACATTAAAAGGTAAAAGAACTTGTCGGGATTTTTTCTATTTATTTAATTGTTTATGCTTCACTTAAGATTTGATGTTCATAGAGCCATAGAAAGCCTTATAATTGCCAAGAAATATTAACTTAACTAAAGTTAATTGTGTATTTTCACATAGTTACAAAAACTCATATTAGGCTAAAATTTGAATTTTCTATTATTTCAGGTGTCAAAAGTTGAAGTTGTGCTAGCCAACACAAAAGAAATTCTCAACCAATGGATTTTGCAGAATAGAAGAGCATTTGCGCCTTGCAACTAACGCACCAGCGCCCATAGTATAAATAGGATTTTAGATATTAGAATTAGGACTTATGAGACTGCTTGCCTGGATGTTTTACACAATAATATACTTATTTTATCAATGAACTATCTTTTCAAAGAATTAAGGCTTACCTTGTATTATGTTTTCCTTTTCTTTTATGGCATAAAGTTGGCCTGTTCATCGGTCGGATTAGGTCGGTTTTGAGGACATTTTCATCCGACCGAGTGTATAAAAATTGAGGAAATGCAAATCTATCATTGACCAAAGCAATCTTGGAACCGATAGAATCGGTTTCAGGCGGATTGGGCAGGTTTATTCGGATTGTGCTAGATTCGGCCGGATGTTCCATTTCAAGTATTCCAAGCTAAACCCTTTAAAAAAAAATCCAGACATATATGCAGCTTAAAAAAAGCATAACTAGCCACAACATCAATTTCAAACATACTCCAAATCATTGTGAAAATAGGATCGGAAGAGAAGAACAATTGACAAACTAATCCAACAGTCACAGATTCTCTATTCTCATAGTGGAATGCAAGTTAACTAGCATTTTTTTTTTACCCAAATTCGAAGAGAAATAAGGGAATCTGAAACTAACCTGGTGAAGAAGCTCTAAAAATCAAACTTAGGTTGGACTTCCAGTCTTTCATAGGTTATCCTTCGAATCACACCTTGCTTCTCGCTTTCGGTTCGGCGTTCCCCAAGCTTTCTCCCTTCCATCGCACTCTTCTCTCTCTATTTTCCCTTTAGTTTTCTCTTCGCCCACACTCTCTTCTGCATTCCTCCATTTCTTTCCTTTGCAAAAGTGAAGAAGAGAGAGAACGAGAGGAAGAAAGAGGAAAGGAGTCACAGGGAGAGAGATGTGAAGGGCGTGAATAACAAGGAGAAGAGATAAAGCCTCGGTCGGGTTCGATTTATCTCTGTTTCACTGAGTAAAAACCGAACCAACCGGTCTAAACCGAGATTTCAATTCTCAGCCACCCGATTCCATCAAGCTTCATCTAGAACCGTCGGATTAGCCTAAATTTGGTCGGGTTCGGTCGGTTTTTTATGGGTTAATCGGGTTATGAACACCCCTACTAGCACCCATAGTATAAATAGGATTTTAGATATTAGAATTAGGACTTATGAGACTGTTTGCCTGGATGTTTTACACAATAATATACTTATTTTATCAATGAACTATCTTTTCAAAGAATTGAGGCGTACCTTGTATTATGTTTTCCTTTTCTTTTATGGCATAAAGTGAACAACAAAATACATGCCTTGCACAAAGAAGGAGAAACAATTCAAAATAGACTGGACACAATTTTGTTAACAATTCAAAATAGACTTTATCATTTGTTACAACATACATAGTGGTTCATTAACTTGGAAACAAAATGTCAGAAAGTACATAGACACTTAGAGAAGCATTATACATCAAAAACCAATAACAAATGCCGTAGTTTGGAAGTGGTTCATTCACAGAATCTGCAACATTTGGAAGCTTGATGTGTCATGTATGTTGTAGCATCAAAAGTCCATAGACCACTTTCCTATTACACAACATTAAACAAAAAATTCCAATTAGTTTCTAAATTTATAGTAAGGCATTAGTTTAGAATTACTATATAAAAAATTACCTTAGATTTATATTTCCTGGATACTAGAATTGGATATATCACTTAAAGGACATGATGCTTGATTGCATTCAATGCTCAATACCTGTAAAATATATTTATTAAAAAGGAAAAGAGTATTCCATGTTTGTTAAAAGAAAAAAGCATTTTCAGAAATGAATATTAGAACTTAACCAATATACCTTTGGAATTTCATTCAATCCTTGAAAGAGTAAAGGGTGAAAAGTATTACCAAGAGGGACCTATATAAGAAGAATTAACAATAATAAGAATTCCCTCTATTCCTTTAGTAGAGTACTACTTTACCACGCAATAACAAATCTCAAATGGTATTATAAAGAACCACAAAAGCAGCCAAAAATTCAAAGTAAAAGTACCTCGTTCAAATTCAATTGTTCTTGAGAACTTGAAATGTCATTTATGATAGAAGAAGCATTTTCCTATGCAAAACCAATAAAAAAATAGAAAGAATACAAATTATTATTTATAAAATTTAAACACAAAACTAGATATTAGGCTAAGAACCAAGGTACCTTCAATCCTTGGTTTTGTGAAACATTAATGGCTTGACACAATTTCTTTCTTTTGCATTGCTTCTCAACCCAACTTTTTGGACGCTTTTTGATTTTCACATCTTCTTTTCTCTTTAAGCCTTTGACATTCATCAAATTATTACTTTTGGAGGCCATACAATCACTTGCATCTTTTCTAGCCGTACAATCTCCCATATGTCTTTTACAAATATCTTCAACTTGCTTACTCAACTCAACCACAACTTCATCCATAAATATATATGCTTCCTCACAATCAACTGCTCGAGCTGCTAACCTCACTAATTTGGGACAAAGCTACCTATATCGTTGTGTGATATTGAGTTTAGGGTCTTCATGAACAATTCTCCCTTTTGTATCTTGCACAAGGCCATTTCTTGCATCTTTTGTCCATCTTTTCAAGAAATACCGAGCAGGAATTGATTTGATATCTTTTATATCATACACTTTCAATGCATGGCAACATAGAATGCCGAAACTCTCAAACTTTCTACAGCTACAAGAAATTGTGTTATCAGTAGAATCAAATAAGACTTTGAACTCTAAATCTCCATTAGACATCATAACCACATATTCATGAATTGATTCACTTTCATTTCTATACCTTATAGAGGCTGCAGAGTATAAATCATACTCTTCTTGAAAAATATTAAAAATCATAGGAGTATAGATTTGAGCAACTTGCTGTAACAAAGGTGAATTTTGCATCTTCAATCTTGGCAATTTTTGCCTAGATTCAAATTCAGACTGCAACTCATTATATCTTTTATCACTAACCACCCTTTCAAAGTGCTTGAAAAATTGGATCATATCCAAATCTGGTGTCAAGCAACTTTTCAAATGAGAGTTTAAGCTTTCACTAAGCTGTGTACTTCGCATACCTATTGAGAAAGCATTTTTCATGTAGCATTTTGCCCATTTGCCTTTTATTTTATAAAGACTAGTTAGCCATTTGTTTTCTTGAAGGTTGAAATCACTTAGTAGTTTATCCCATGCTGTTTGGAAATCAAGTTCCTCTACATATTCGTACATACATGCCTTGAAATCTTTAAGAAAGTTGGAACCATTTTTCATCAAATTCCCGAGATGCTTAATGCCATTTTGCATCAAATGCCAAGTACACAATCCATGACATGTTTCAGGCATCACCATATTTAAAGCTTTAGCCATTGCATGGTCTTGATCAGTAAAAATAGTCTGAGGTTTCTTTGTCTTGTGTGCCTCCAAGAATGTTTCAAACAACCATTTAAAGGACTCTGCTGTCTCATCGTAAAGAAGTGCAGCTCCAAATATTACCACCCCTCTGTGATGATTAAAACCTGCAAATAAAGCCAAGGGTCTACATGCATTGTTAGTGTTGTATGTAGTGTCCAGTGTGACCACATCACCAAAGTTGGCATAATCTTAAGAAAGTTGGAACCATTTTTCATCAAATTCCCGAGATGCTTAATCCCATTTTGCATCAAATGCCAAGTACACAATCCATGATATGTTTCAGGCATCACCATATTTAAAGCTTTAGCCATTGCATGGTCTTGGTCAGTAAAAATAGTCTGAGGTTTCTTTGTCTTGTGTGCCTCCAAGAATGTTTCAAACAACCATTTAAAGGACTCTGCTGTCTCATCGTAAAGAAGTGCAGCTCCAAATATTACCACCCCTCTGTGATGATTAAAACCTGCAAATAAAGCCAAGGGTCTACATGCATTGTTAGTGCTGTATGTAGTGTCCAGTGTGACCACATCACCAAAGTTGGCATAATCAATGATCATTTTTGCATCAGCCCAAAATAGATTTGTTATTTGCTCTTCCACATCTAATTGGACTGCATAGTAAAATGATGGATTCACTGCTAATTGCTGTTGAAAGTATTGTAGTAGACTGCCTGCCTCCCCATATGCCATGNCATATGCCATGTTTATTAGTCTTTTTGTACGAAGATAATTCTTTTGATCTAAACGGGTGTATCCAAGATTTACTCTTTCACCGACCTGTCTACTCATCAATTCAAATGAAGCCTTTTGTTGAATCCCGGAGTCATTTGCTAAATCAATCTCATAAGCCTGCACTTGAGACATTTTCCTTTGACATGCCAACATGTGCGTGGTTTGTGGATGATGCAATTCATGATTATGCTCAGCAACAAAATCATGCACTATATATTTTATCACATTCTCTAATGTAAGTGAATCCAATTCTTGCAAGACAATTAGTTCTAATTTCTGATCTAAGCCTTTTATCACCCATATGTTCTTTATGAACACCCTCTTTGCAACATACATATCTGCATGATTTGATTTTTCCATCTTTTTTGTTTTTGTTGAACCATTGTTTTCTAACACCAAATCTAATTTTTCCACCATAGTCAACCCAAAATCGCCAAACCTCCTCTAAATTGTCAAATTCCTTGCCTATATAAGGCTTCCATTCAACTCCTAAATTGTTTCTGTTTGATGAAGAATCAGAACCATCTACCCTCCTAAATTAACAAAAATATATGTTAGTCCCACAAGTTTTTGAACTTGTTTTGATGATAACAATAATGTCTTAATTTCTTATATGTGTTGTTTTTAGCCCCACAAGTTTCTGAACTTGTTTTGATGATAACAATAATGTCTTAATTTCTTATATGTGTTGTTTGTCTTGTTACTATTAATCTTTGCTATATTTTCTAAGTTGTATCCAGCTCAATCTTCAAATGAGTCTTGAAGAACTTGTTCTTCAGAACCAGTTCTGGATCAAGTGATAGGTCTATGAGATTATTGATGTGGACAAGATCACTTGCGGGCTTCAGGCCAAAGTTTCCCTTTTGTATATCTGACTAAGAGTTGTACTCTTAGAAAATAGAAAGTTTCTTTCTAAGTACTTTTGGAAAAGCTCAAGTACCAAGAAAGTGGTTTCTACTCTCTTACACAAAGAGAAACTTTTTGGACAAAAGGACAAAAGCATTGTGACTGATGGACAATGGGTCAGCCAGCTGATGGCTCCTCTTTTCCCTCACCATTTGGTCTTTCACATGCAAGGGAAGCCAATAAAGCAAGAAGACTTCAAGCATTCCGATTATTCATGAAGAATAGAAGAGAAGCAACACAAGAGAGAAAGAGAGAAGGAAGCCATTGTTGAAGAACTGAGTTCTACATCTTCTTCTTCCTACTCTCGGATACCTTCATGTATCAAGATCTTCATTGTAGTATATCTACTCTTTGAGAGAGTTTCTATTGGGGCTAAACCAAACACTTGGGTTTTGTATCTTGGATTTCTATGGGAGAAATCCATGGATGTGATCTCTAGAGTTAGAGAGAAAGAGTTCATGATGAGCTTAAGAAACAAAAACCATGGTTAAGCTTGGAGAAGCTTGGAAAAATAAACTTGCTCAGCTTGGAGAAGCTTGTAAAATGAACTTGTTGTAAAGCTTGAGAAATAACCTTAAAGTATAGTGGAACCCTATTAACATGGGAGAAGTGGATGTAGGCATTTTAAGCTGAACCACTATAAAATCTCTGTCTAACTTTTTCTCATTTTGTCTCTGCTTTTCTGGTTAATCCTCAATTTCAATTATTGTGTGGTTTGTAAAGCTTCTGTTTGAATATTCAAATCTAGGATTTGTAGAAGAACTAGTTTTCGTCAAGTAGTTCTTAAACAAATCTACTATTTGAATCAACTTTCAGAAGCATTTTTTTTAATTAATTCCTATTCACCCCCCTCTAGGAATAGATCTTGCACTATCAATTTCATGCAATTCTATTTTAGACTAAAACTTCATTTTAGTCCCTCACTATATTAGGCGCTGTCAATTCCGTCCCTCACTACAAAAATAATTTAATCAAGTCCCTCACTTTTGAAATTCGCTTTAATCAAATTCCTCTGTCTAACTTCCGCTAAGTTGACTGATGGAAATGCTGATGTTGCCGTTAAAGGGTGACGTGTCACTGTTAAATGCTACCTAGGATGTCTAAGCAAACAAATCACTTAAGTTTAGNCCCCCCCCCCCCCCCCCCCAAACACACACACACACACACAAAACGGCACCGTTTCTCCTGATCCTTCTCCTCTCTTCCCTCTTGATTTTTCCTTTGAGCCTTCTCTTCTGGACCCTTTTAAAACCAAATCAAGCTTCGCCTGAAGCTTCAATCCACATCCAAGTCTTCAACAATTGCATTCTTCATCTCTAGATCCATGGCCAAAGTAGTGCACAAGGACGAGTGTGACGATGGCATCCCTCCTGAAGCAAACAACAGCCTCAAATCCCATTTCCTCTCCACAAAGAAATTTAACAAAACCTTTATAGATTGTGCTATAATCCACGCAAACAACCCAAAAACAAATGTTGGGTTCGCAGCTAATGTAGCCACAAATGGACTAATTCGAAGCTTCGCGTTTGTACAAAGCTACTCCTAGTCCTCCATTCTGCAAATAACACCCATTATTATAGTAGTCTTAACCTTCTCTATATTGCTATAAGCTATAAAACTTCCATTTCTGGGTCTGCAAAGTTGCCAACTTTTTGATTGCAAAGTTACAGAAGAAGCTCGAAGCCTCTTATTAAAGTGAGTGAGCTGAAAGAAGGGTAAGTTAGTAGAAAGTAGAGGCTTGGTTGGGTGAGAATTTTCTGGGTTGCAAATGAATGATCTAAAATTAGTTCTTACAGAAATAGAGTCCATGGGAGGGGTTTCTGTTTCTGGGTCCAGTCAGCATTTCAAAAGAGGGAGAAACAGAGGGAAAGGACACTTCAGGGTGACAATTCGGCCATCGTCGTGCGGCCATTTTTGGTGTGGCGAAAGTACCAAGCCAAATACGAGATTTCTCCTGGGGTTCACAAATTTCAGATACCCATTTGCCCCAACTTCGCATTTGGACGCCATGGTAAACTGGGTGCTAGTTACAATCTCTGGGTCTCTTGGCTCTACTCTCTTCTTTGGGCTCTGTTTCCTGGTTTCTAGAAGAGTTTGGGAGAGAATGTGATGAGGAAGGTGAGGGAGGAGAAGTAGATTCAGAATAGCTTGGTTCAGTCTTTATTAATTAGAATCAAAATGTTTGTGAAGATGAATACAGGGAAACTATGTCGTTTTGGGCCACTTAGAAATGAGGAGTCCATGTAGGCATCCTTGATGACATTTAACAGTGACACATCACCCTTTAACGGCCACATTAGCGTTTCCGTCAATCAATTTAGCGGAAGTTAGATAAAGGGATTTGATTAAATTATTTTTGCAGTGAGAGACAAAATTGATAGCGCTCAATATAGTGAGGGACGAAAATAGGGTTTTAGTCTTCTATTTTAACTAGAGGATAATCAACAAAGTCCAAATTAATTTTATGCGATTAGTGGCAAATGGAAAGAAAAACACTTTAACTTAATTTCATGCAATTAGTGTCAAACTGAATTGAACTAATTCAAATTTATACAATTCTTTCTCTCAATTAAATTTAATTAGCATGATATTGAATGAGAGAAAATATATTTTCATGTAATTTGGTTTAAATTAAATTGAAATCCTTCTAATTTATCACTAATTGAGTTCAATAACATCAAGGCCAAAAAAGAAAAAAAAATTCAACAAAAATATAGCTAGCAATCCAATTACGGTTATAGGATATAGCAATCCAATTATACTCTATTAAGTATTTAGTAATGGATTCATGAAATTAATCATACTTCTTTCAACCTAACATGACCTTGTCGATTGGCAACAATCTCTCGTAAGACCTAATCAGTGCATAACTTACGAGCCCCAAGAAGTGATCCCCAGGCACCAGCATGAGACTCCACAGGCATTGATTTTATAAGTTCATAAACTAGAAAAAATTGGCTAGCTGTAAGTCATATGAGCAAGGAAAGCACGAAGTGGAATACTAGAAAAATTCCTTCATAAAATTCCTAGAAATGGGTACCCCATTCTCTACTCAGGATGATGATGGTGGAGATCACACTTTGTTCCCCCTTTACCCACTTTTTAGAAGATTTTGGTTTTCACTTTTGACTATGGAATGCTCATTTATATATTCACTCAATTATTGAAGATTAGTGATACTTTTGTGTAATTGTTTTTACATCACTATTGCACTTGCACAATTATGCGATATAGATTTGATAAACCTGTTTCTGTAAAATCCAGATTTAATCTAAGAAGTGGCTAATGTACTTTGGTTGGATCAACGCATCATAAGCGCCCAATTATATTGACCACTAGAATAATTGAGCATATGAGCAAGGAAAGTGAGAAGCATTAACTGAAGAAGTTTCTTGACAAGTTCCAGGAAATGTCATTGCACTTTCCCGTTGATTATTGCATGCACTGAACAGCTGAACATGGGACATTGAACTGAATGACATTCTATGGTACCCACAGTGGGTAGAAGAAAAATTAGAGAATTTGCTTTTTTGACGTGTAAAGCATGCCTATATGCTCCTCCTATATGCCAAGCACATTCTTTTCTCAGAAGCAAAATGATAGAATCAAAATTCACTGTAATGTAGGTGTTTGAGGCCATGAAAACTAAAGGAGATGGGACGTCAGTGGGAGAGAAAAAGTGAAGTAATGCTGAAGTAGTTTACTGGTTGATCTTTTCTTTTTCATTATATCTTCATCTACTCGGGCCTATTTNGATTAATGTTTAACACGTAATAGGTGACAGTGCACAAAAGTAATTACAAACACCTATTGCATGAAGATTTTTTCTCTCCTCTTCTTTATTCTTCTACAGATTTTTTTTTTATAATATTCTAGTATCTTCTTAATTTTACAATTATTTTACAAGGTAGATATTTCAATGGATTTTCTTAGATTAATGTTTAACATGTATTAGGTGAGGAACTTGAGAAGCTGGTCTTCCAAGGGAAAAAGAAAATGCAAAACATAAGAATAAGAAAATGTGCCATTGACAATCACTAAACTCTAAATTTTCCTCAAAATAAACGAAGTAGCAGTAAAATTAATAGCGTTACAAAGATGAAACATTGAAGCATATTAGAATCAAATAACATATGTTTGTGTACAAATGCAAATAACTGACAGTGCACAAAAGTAATTACAATAAAAAGAAATATAGTAACAATTTACAAAAGTCAAGAGGGAGAATGAAATTGTTGCATTAAATATGTGTAAAACTGAAGATCCATCAAAGCTAGGTTGATACTAGCTTATTTGTTAGATACTAATTTGAGGGCAAGCTAATAAAAACACACAAAAAAACTGATGAAGCTATAATCAAAAACTCATTTTTTAGCTTATGTGTAAAACCTGTTAAGGTTTATGGAAAAATGTGAAAGTGATTTCGTCATTCCGAGCCAAACATGATTTTATCTTTGCCTAAATCAACTTCGGTGCTGAGTGGTTTCAAAAGCATTCCCAAACATAACATGCTAACCATTAAAATTGGTAACATAATTACTAGGTCCTCTAAGAACACAGTATGTTCGTTATTGTTAGAGATGGAGCACATGTTCTTTGTCTCATACCATCATTGTAGTCACTTGATATTAATAACATTCAATGTCAGTATATTTAACTGATCGTTGATTTGCTCAAGATAATTGCAACAGCAAAATGAGGGAACTTCCCACGAGCCCAAAAAGATAAGACTCCAGAATGGTCAAACCAATCACAAATTAATGTTCTGGGCATAGCAACAGCTAATTATTGGATCTCCTCTACCGCCTGTGGCAAATAGAAAAGTAGGTATTATGTATTTAGTTGAATTAGAAAAAGGGTAGTCTGATAAAAGATTAGATTGTGGCTCCTTTCTGCTTAAATAAATAGACATAGATATACAGATAGATCAACTTTTTAAGCTTTGATTCCAAGAAAATATGTCAGAATCCAACCCCCTCACCCCAAAATGAAAAAAAAAAAGAAAAAATTGACCGAACCTCCATAGTTTACTGAATCTCCTACATCAAGGGACACAAAAAAGCTTGTTGATAGCAGAATCCAAAGCATCTACATTCACAAAGCATTTAATAAAGCTACAGAAATTAAATGATTAAATTCAAGAATCTCATTCAAAATTTAAGAACTGCAATCCTCAAGTCCATCTCATAACTAATAAAGCTACACCTCCATTACTCAGAAGTCAGAAACCACAACATATCAGCACCAGCAACAATAGTTTGAATAGAAGAGGACAGGGATTTTTGAATTGGAATTTGGGGTTTCAGATTTTAGGGTGAAAATGAATTCTTGAAAAACCTAAATCTAATTCTGATCTGATCTGCGAAAAAAGTAGGTTGGTTCACAATAGTACTTACACTAGCTGTAAGTCATATGAGCAAGGAAAGCACAAAGTGGCATTCTAAGAAATTCATTCATAACATTCCTGGAAATGGGTACCCCACTCTCTTCTCAGAATGATGATGGTGGAGGGCACACTTCTGTTCCCCCTTTACCCACTTTTTAGAAGCTTTTGGTTTTCACTTTTGACTATGGAATGCTCATTTATATATTCACTCAATTACTGAAGATTAGTGATACTTTTGTGTAATTGTTTTTACATCACTATTGCACTTGCACAATTATACAATTTAGATTTGATAAACCTGTTTTTGAAAAATCCAGATTTAATCTAAGAAGTGGCTAATATACTTGGGTTGGATCAACTCATCATAAGCGCCCAATTATATTGACCACTAGAATAATTGAGCATATGAGCAGGAAAAGTGAGAAGCATTAACTGAAAAAGTTTCTTGACAAATTCCAGGAAATGTCATTGCACTTTCTCGTTGATTATTGCATGCACTGAACATGGGGACATTGAAATGAAGGACATTCTATGGTTAACGCGTACCCACTGTGGGTAGAAGAAAAAATAGAGAATTTGGGTTTTTGACATGTAAAGCATGCCTATATGCTCCTCCAATATGCCAAGCACATTCTTTTCTCAGAATCAAAATTCACCGACTGTAATGTAGATGTTTGAGGCTATGAAAACTAAAGGAGATGGGACGTCAGTGGAAGAGAGAAAGTGAAGTAATGCTGAAATAGTTTACTACTTGATCTTTTCTTTTTCATTACATCTTCACCTACTCGGGCCTATTTATGGGCTTCATTGCCCTACTTCCTCTACAGTATTTGATATTTAGGCAAGTTGCAGATTTTTTCTCTTCTCTTCTTTATTCTTCTACAGATTTTTTTTTATAATATTCTAGTATCTTCTTAATTTTACAAGGTAGATATTTCAATGCATTTTCCTAGATTAATGTTTAACATGTAATAGGTGAGGAACTTGAGAAATTGGTCTTCCAAGGAAAAAAGAAAATGTGCCATTGACAATCACTAAACTCTAAATTTTCCTCAAAATAAACAAAGTAGCACTAAAATTAATAGTGTTACAAAGATGAAACATTGAAGCATATTAGAATCAAATAACATATGTTTGTGTACAAATGCAAATAACTGACAGTGCACAAAAGTAATTACAATAAAAAGAAATAACGTATATTTCACTGATCGTCAATTTGCTCAAGACAATTGCAAAAGCAACATGAGGGAACTTCCAAGAGCCCAAAAAGATAAGACTCCACCTTTGCAACAATGGTCAAACTAATCACAAATTAGTGTTCTGGGCATGGCAACAGCTAATTATTGGATCTCTTCTACCACCTGTGGTAAATAGAAAAGTAGGTATTATGTATTAGTTGAATTGGAAAAAGGGTAGTCTCATAAAAGATTAGCTTTTGGTTTTCTTTTTTGCTTAATAAGATTAACTGTGTCTTTGTAAACCATGGCGGTCATGGCCTACCTATATTTTGGTTCAGACTAAAAGAGAACAAACGGGAACAATTAACGGCCAACATAAATTAATGTGTCTATTCCTATAAGATGTATTTGAAACTAGTAAGAATTTCTTCTCAATAACCTAATTTCCTTTGAGATCCTTTGTTTTTGTAAGAATGATGATGAAGGGCACATTTATGGGCCCACTTGTTATGATTTTCTGTTTACATTTGACTATGAGATACATCTTTACATATTGAAGAGCAGTAATACTCTCACATCAAGCACATATGATGGAATTAATGCCTGAATTTAGTAATTTTGCAAAATTTTTGAAAAACTAGGTTATTCAATGTGAATTAAACATTTAAATAGTTTACAAATGAATTAACCACTTAAATAATTTACAAATTTTGAGTTTATCTTAATCAAAATTATCTCTACTTTAAGTCAAATTTTTTAAGTGTGTAACTTTGACATGGTTAAATTCAAAATTTATCAATTATTCTATGGATGTTTATACATATTAAGTGACTTAAATTTTTTTAAATCTTTGCGAAGGTAAAAATTAATTTTTTCCTCCTATAATTGATTGTGCTATATTTTATATAGAATATAAAATATTGCATTTTGTATAGTAGAACTGGCCATTATTTTTATACCATTCTTATACGTGCTTCATTAATCATTAGACTTTAAGATTATTAAACTCCCCAATGTGGGACTTTCACAAAATAAGGGACAATAAAACAAGCAGTAAAACTAAACAAAAAAATAACTAATGCCAAGCTTTTTCCTTAGGGCACGGATTAAACACATGTACTCTAAAGCCTTGTTGTTTCTTCTTCTTATGTTAAACTTCTTAAATGTCTTTGGATGAGTATATGAGAATCTTGACTAAAATACTGTTTTCGTCCTTAACTTTTTTGCACGTTCTCAGTTTAGTCCCCCACTATAAGGCGTTCTAAAAAAGATCTTTCACCTATCATTTTCGCATCATTTAAGTGCTTCCATCAGGATGCGGTTTAGCACACTAATGGAAGTGTTGACGTGTTTGATGACATGGTCGCAAATGCCAACTCAGACCCCAAAAGTGCATGTTTTGGTTTCTAACTTTTGTGCGCGTTCTCAGTTTAATCCCTAAGTACAAGGCATTCTCAAAAAGGTTCCTCACTTATCATTTTCGCTTCATTTAAATCCTTCCATCAGGATGCCGCTTTGGCATACTAACGAAAGTGCTTATGTGTCTAGTTAAAAGATGACATGATAGCTTGAAATGCTAACTAAGACCCTAAATAACCCAACCACATCATTGGAGCTTAGTTGATTTAAAATCTTGGAGCTTAGTTTCATAGCTTGCATCTAATAGGGCATTAAATTGTATAGACAACTATTTCCAACAAATATATTATGTCATTAAAGGAAATGGAACAGGCAAAATACTAAAGTGCTATTTTTATCAAGAATGCATTTGAAAAAAGTAAATTGTTTTCATTCCCAGGAAAAAAAATATAATAGGTAACTGAGGATCAAAATTTTTACTCCACTATAATAGCTATAGCATAAGCTTTTTAAACAAAAAAAAAAAAACAAAAATCGAGATTGTATTGTAGTGGAGTGAATATTCTGATCCTCTGTTAGCACTTTTGTTAGTGTGTTAAGTAGCATCATGACGGAAAGATTTAAATGAAGCGAAAATTATATGTGAGGGACTTTTTTGAAAATATCTTGTACTGAGGGACTAAACTGAGAATGTGCACAAAAGTCATGGAACAAAACATGCTCTTTTGGGGTCTGAG